>CATIWM010191959.1:0-13594 GCA_949671775.1 Mallotus repandus
CATAAATTATCAAGATATGTTCTTTCTCTTTCATATTCAAATGCTTGAACTTCATTAACTATTGAAATCCTACTCAGACTAGTCTAATTTGATCGTCGAAGGGGGTTTTGAATCAGCATAAAACCTTTAATTCTCACATTGTTCTTTGTTTGCAGGAGACTCTTAGTGAGCTGGAGTTGAGATGACGGAGAATTCCCATCAATCTCTATATCTTTATCACTTCTCTTTTATTTTTTTGGAAAAGTTTGTCACTTCAAATAGAAGTGATAAATTTTCGTTAATATTAGTGAACAGTTATCATGAAGACTCAAATTAGAAATCTCTACAAATTTTGTAAGTAAAAATATTAATTAACTTATTTATGATTGGCTGTAATGTTTAATTATTTTGAAATTCGGAATCTTACATTAAAATGGTAAGAGATTGAATTGTAATTGGCAAACAAATGGTATCTACGAACTCTCTTTTTGTTAGGTCACAATCTCCTTTCGGCTCTCTTTCTTTGCAAAAAGAGCCTTTAATCACTTGCATGTTTCTCTATGCTTGCCACTTTTCAGGCAAATTCTGCATACTTTAGCGGAATTTAAAAAAACATGCTTGATCGTGGCCGGTTATGATGGTAAAAAATTCGGCAATAATCATCAATACAAGGACTTCTTTTCCATGCAGGAAAAGACATGGGTAAGGATTTTTTTGTACTACATTTTAATTTTGTTAACTATTTAAATGATTTAACTGTTTTTAGTTTAAAATAATTATATATCTTTCACAATTAATATTAACTCTAAAATTTATTTTATTTTCTTAGATAAAAATCTAATAATTTCATTACAAATAATCTATTTTGATTTAATAATTCTTATATTATAATCACTAAAAATTATTTATAACTTTATTAATTTATTATATTTTTTTATTTGTGTTTAACTTATACCGTTAAAATTTTAAAAATAGTTATATTTATTTGCTAATTTAATTATGCAATATGTATTTTTATTTTTTAATTCTTTAATATTTTTAAGTGTTTATACAAACGATATTTATATTTTTTAAAAACAAAATCTATGGTAAATTTAATTTTAATTTTTTTTAATCAATTTTTTTTAATAAAATTGATAGGATATAATACAACTACTTTAATTATATAAATTCAACTAGTTAGATGCTATGAAACACTGACACTTCAAATAGGGTGGAGTATCTGTGTCGGACCTTTTTTGGATACTGACACGCACCCGACATGTGTCCGACACGACTTTATTATTTTATTATTTTTTTCTTTTTAGGACACGAGACCGACATGACAGGGACATGAAACCGACAAGGCTGACACCTTTAGAACATGGCGGGGCACTTTTTTAGAACACTTTTTAACTTCATTTTTTGTATAATTTAATATAATTAATAATTTTGATTAATAATCTAACTTATTTAATTTATTAATAATTTAGTTATTAATAATTTAATTTAATTGCTCACTTTTTATGTTTGTCTTATATATGATAATTATAGATAATTAATTAAATTATTATATTAAGTGTTTAAATTTCATGGAGTTTTATTTTATCACACTAGCTTTATTATTTTAAGAAATCATCTTTATATAATAAAAAAAATACACATTTTTTGTTATATATATATATATATATTAAGTGTTTAAATTTCATTGAATTTTTATTTTATCACACTAACTTTATTTTTTTAACAAATCATCTTTATATAATAGAAAATAATATACATTTTATGTGGAATATATATATATATCCCGCCCATGTCGTGTCCTTAAATTTTAAAAATTACCGTATCGCTATATATATATATATAACGTATCTCGCCCATGTTGTGTCCTTAAATTTTAAAAATCGCCGTATCGTTGTATCCGTGTCATGTTGTATCTATGTCCGTGCTTCTTAGGCTAGATGTAAGATGCATTAACAGCCATTGTATAATTTAATTTAAAATTATAAATATTTTATAGTTATATTATTAATTATCAGTTCGACTAGTTGAATTGTAAATCGATATTACAACTCGTTCAATTTTTATCAGATTTTAGAAAATTATTCATGATATCTAAGTTAAGTTTAATGACAAATTTTTATTACCATCAAAATTGTAAAATTTTAAAATAAATTCTATCAAATTTTTATATAATAATTAGAATTTATAATTAAAAAATAAAAAAATTTAATTTTTATTGAATATATAAAAAGAGTGGGACAATTAGATACATAATAGAAAATTAAAAAAAATTGTTCTATTTTACAACAAAGTACAACCATACTTATTCTAAAAAAAGAAAAACAAAAGTACAACTATATACTTTAAAAACAAAATTAATAAAAAAAAATTTATTATATGAGTTATTGTAAAGATAATTTTATCTTATGAGTTAATAAAATGAATTTTTTTATAAAAATTTTAATATTAATTATATTGAAGTTATTAAATTTTTATGTGTTATCCTTAGCAATAATCAATCTTGATTTTGATCTTTACATACTTGATTTTGAGCGTTTAATATGTTTGTTTAAGTGTGTATAAGTTAGGACTATCATGGAAATCAAAATGAAGTTAAGCGTGCTTTTGGGCTAAATATACCTTCGAGATTCCAGGAGGATTTTGGAAGTCTTAGACTTTTATAATGAGAAAGTTGTCTTCTTAACATTTTAAGTAGACATCACAAGAATTCCAAATTGATCTTACTTGTCAAAATCAGAATTCATTTGGGTTTGAAAATATTCAGTTAAAATCAACATATGCAGTTTTCATTTTGATTTGAGCAGCTCTTAGTATTTCAACAATATCTTGAGCTACAGATGTCCAATTGAGGTGATTCAAAGTGATATGAAAATATAAGACAAATACCTACAACTTTTATGGAGAAAGATAAGGCTGATTCAATCGTATTAAATGGCTAAAAATCATGATCCCGATCGGGACCAAAATTACACCAAATTGAAGAAATCTTCCAAAACATATCCCGGGCCAATGTCCCCACCGGGACCAGTATGATCCCGACCGGGATCAAGGTAGTCACCACTGGGATCAATGCAGACTTCAAATATAACAGCTATAACGGATATATTTTTGAATATCCCGACCGGGATCAGTGTGATCACGACCGGGGCCAGAGTTTTTGCAGCCTAAAAGTCCAAATTTCATTCAAATTAAGTTTGAATTTGTTGGAAATAAAATTATTGTTTCCAACAAATATAATTGAATTGCACAACTATAAATACAACATCTGAAGATCATTTAGAGGTTAAGAAACTTATTTTTCATTTATACATTCTCAAGCATTCAATTAAAACTCAAAATTCTCTTTAATTCATTCTTGTATTTAGTAAACTCTTGTGAGAGTTTGGTGAGTGTTAGAATAAAAATTCTTATTCTTCTATTTTCTACGGTTAAAGAAAAGGGAAGTGAGGTTCTATTTTAAAGAAATTGGTTTAAGTGTTTAGCCATTAAAACACTTGGAAATTTAGTTTTAGTGTAAGCTTTCAAAATACTTGTGAATCGATTTTTGAGTGAGCCATGAAAATTCAAGTTGTAAGGTTTGAGTTGAGCCTAAAACTAAAGTTGTAAAAATCAATCTAGAGAAATAGATTGTGGTGATTCAAAATTCTAACTTGGGGATAAGTTAGGTGGAGACGTATAATTGTTGAGAATCCGAACTCCTTAAATACTTGTGTTCATCATTCTTCTTTCTCAACATTCTTTCATTTTGTTTATTTATTTTTAAGTTTTGATTTTCGATAGCCCTATTCCCCCCCCCCCCCTCTTCTAGGGCATTTTCATTATGTATATGAATTAAATAATTCTTGGTGTTAATATTACTCTTGTAATTAGGGGTATGCAACCCTTCCGACAAAATCGAACTGACCCAATTAGGTTTGGTTTGGTTGGTTAATATTTTTATTTTTTTTGAACTGAAATGAACCAAATAGAATTTTTGGTTCGGTCCAGTTCGATTTTTATACTAAGAAAATTGGTTAACCAAATTAACCAAAATTTTATATATTTTATATATATTTTTTATTTTTTAAAATAAAATAATATAGTAAAAAATAAAAAATAATTTATATTTATAAAAATTCGATTTGTTCAGTCGGTTAAGTTTTCAAGTTAAAAAATTCAGTTTTTTTGTCGAGTCGGTTCCGTTTTCTGGGTTGCTTTGGTTAGATTCTAATTTGGTTCTGTTTGGCAGCTAGCTAAGAACCCGAATGAATCTCCTGCGCCTCTATCATTTGGCCGAGAAAGGGTTGGCATAATAGGGGTTGCTTTGGTTAGATTCTAATTTGGTTCGGTTTGATTAATTTAATTCGGTTAAAAATGACCTAAAACTGACCGAACCGAACAAATGCACACCCCTACCGGTAATACATTAATTTTCTTTACCCTTATTCGGCAAACTTTAAAAGCCCAAGGTTAACATTTAACCCCCTTAATGATTAAGTTTATTTTTATTAACCTAACTGAATGTAGGTTAAACGCCTGTAATAATAAAAATACACGTTTTTAAAAGAATACTTTTTATTTTTTATTTCTCTACCTTCATCATATCACTTTAACTTCTTTTTTTTTCTTTTTTTATTGTTTAAATAATCTTTTTAAAAGAGCACTAGTCTTTATTTTTTTATTTCTCTACCTTCATTAGATCACTTCAACTTCTTTAAAAGAACACTCTTTATTTTTTATTTCTCTACCTTCATCAAATTAAGGGTAAGTATTATTGTTTAGACATTTTTTTTTTATAAGTAGAATAAAATATTATAATATTTTTATTAGTTTTTAAAATGCATATGAATATATTATTTAAATCATTATATAAATGTTAAAAATTTTAAATAATTAATTAATTATTTTTTTATTTCTAAATATTTAGTAATAAAATTTATCAACTATATAATTTTTTTTTTAAGAATACTATATTACAATTTATCAATTATCCTTGATTTGCCAAACAAGGTTAACAGCTTAATCATTACACCTGTAATTGTTAAAACATCTCCAATATGCTCTTTATTTGAGCAAAATTCTCTATTTTGAAGAGCCAAATCAAAAAAAGGTCTCCAATACACTCTCTAGATTTTTATTTTAGAATAGAAAGTTGGTTTGACTCTCTACATGTAGGGAGTCAAACTTCACTCTTTACTCTAAAATATTTCAATTTTCTATGCAAAATATTAATTGATATTTATATATTTATTGAAATTTTTTTCTCTTTCATCAAATGATGGAAAAGAATTAAATAAATAGAGAGAAATCTTGTAAAAATAAATGAGAAAAAAAATTAAACATTAATGTTTATTGGATAAAGCAAAATGAAGATTAAAAATATAAAGAGTCTATTGGAGTTGTAAAATTTTTTTCACTTTTTATATTTAAAAATTCTTTGAGATACTTTTTATTGTGTAAAAAATGTTCTTTAAAATAAAGAATACTATTGGAGATGTTCTTACTCCCTTAACAACTACACACTCTATTTCCTTAACCCTAATCCAAATGCACCATAATTGTGAAAGGTACATAATCATTTTAAATTAAGGACAGTTAAATCATTTAAACAGTTACTAAAGTTAAAGTGAAGTGCAATTATCAAGAAAATGAGTGCAAAAATCCTTACCCATTCTACATTGATATTGATACTATTGTTTTTTCCATATTTTATACTAAAATTAATCAATTTTTTTATAAAATTACAATTATATATCATACTATTATTATATATGAATAAAAATTTTGCTTCTTTTTTTCTTCTTCTTTTCTCTTCCTTCTATCTACAAGCTTCTTAGTGAAATAGTGTTTTTTTTAAGGTGATTTTGACCATTTTTAGCCAAAATCACCTCTTTTCTTCTACTATTTTTTCTTACTTTTTACTTGTGTGTTATAGGTCGATAATGGATTTATAATTTGTTATTAATAGTGACTCATTTCTAGTAAGGTTTAGTTGATAAATGATTTTTTGATTTTATGGGTTTGATAGATCAACCGGTACCAGATCTAAGCAAGGAGACTGTAGGAATGAGCTTCATCTACTATGCAAGGAACTGGTACCAGATCTAGGCAAGGAGATATAAGGAGCGATAGACCTGATCATTTTAGGCTTTGTGTTAGTCTCCTTTATTTGTTTTCTTTTCTTTCCTTTCCTAGTGTTAGTGGTTGCAGATATTGCAATCTTTTATAGGCTGGTAGGTTGTAGTCGTTTAGTTCGACCCTAATTTTATCCTTTGTTTGTGCTTGGTTGTATCAAGTATTTTTACTTGGTTCACCGTTTGTTTTTAATGAATTAGTATATTTTCAAATAAAAATAAAAATGTTACTTTGAAAAGATATAAAATAGGCCAAATGGTCAAATTGAACCCTCAACCATACCCAGAAGTTAACATTGGAATTTAAAATTTTTTTATCATAATTGAAACTTTTTCTTTTAAAATTGAATCATAATGGACCTTATTTTAAAAAAAAAATTATAATTAAATCCTATAAGTCAAATAAAATTTTAATTTTAATAGTTTACTAACGAAAATTTTATTTAAATTAATAAATAAAATTGATAAATTTTTTCTCAAAAATATATATTACCTAATTATAAATTTTTAAAAAAATTTAAGCCTACACAAGGAGACAAGGGATATATTTAAGCATAAAAATTTATAAAAATACATATCTCCTGATTATATATATATATATTTTTTTTTTATTTCAACAATGGTTGAACTTGAATGTGAATCCATTTGTGCGCCACTACACCTATAATAAGATCTAACAATCTGAATTTTTTTTTAAACCTCCGGTATTCTGAATTTGAAATATATCCACATAAAGCATTGGTTTCTTTTTTCTTTTTTTTTTTGAAAAATAAAATACACTCAATTCTTGTGTTAATAGAACCATAACTTATCTAAAACGAGCATTTGATTATGAAAAATTTAAACAAATAACATTTTTATTCTCAAAAAGTGATTTAACCCATTTCGACATTTTCTCGCAATCATGCTTCTGCATAAAAATCATCAATTACAGTTCTAACTGCTAAAGGTATTCTCACTACATGATGCCCATCTTCCCAAGACAGATCTCCAAATGAGTACCTTCCTTGAACCTTTAATAAGGAACAGAAGGTAACATCGAACTTTATTTTCTTCCTTGAAGAATTGAATGTCAAAAATGATGGCTTAACTCTCACATAGGTGCCCGCGGGAGCTCGGACACGAGCAATGTAGACAGACCTATCAGGACCCACGTTTGTTACTGTTCTTGACACTGTTAACTTGTTCTTTAGATTAGGAATGGTGATAGAAGGCAAATTCAGATTTAAAAGGAAGTCGGTTGAGTTCTTGCATGCAGTTGGAGTTTTAGTCATTGCGCTGATAGCCGAGTCATTATAGCCCATTGAACAAAGAAAACTGATGTAGTCTGATTTACTTATGTCATATATAAGACCAGGATCTATGGCTTTGTTGGGATCAACATGACCACCTCCGTAATCGAATGGATCGGCTAGCTTGTGTGGAGCTCCTTCAGCAACAATGTGCTGGCCATATTCATCCTCTGTAGAAGCTGCGCAAGATGGAGAGCATTAGTAAGGAAACTAGTTCGTACATTGTAACAAGATGGGGATTAGAAGTCTATGTTGCTTGCTTACCTGTTGTGACAATTGCTGACTTGATAGCAGCAGGGCTCCATGTTGGATGAATAGATTTAAGAAGAGCCACAATACCAGATATGTGAGGGCAAGCCATGGATGTCCCTGAATCCAATTTGAATTTCAGTGGAGCCACTTTGTTGTTAGACATCACAGGCGCCGCAGGGGACCAAGAGGCCAAGATATTAACCCCAGGAGCAGCAATGTCAGGCTGAAAAAAGCATGTATATATGTTAAATTTGAAGGTGACACAAACAGAAACAACATCTCTCAACAAGAAATTTAATACCTTCAAAACGGCAGGAGTGAGTGAACTTGGTCCTCGAGAGGAGAAGAATGCAACTTCGGGCGATATCTGATAGCCAATTGTTGTTTTTGTGAAGCTAAACTTGACGAAACGACGGCTGTCTCATAACTAGTTTTTATTAGATGATATTAACTTAGCTTATGTCATCTCAGATCAAGCTGTGTTACAACTTACGTCCGAGAGTACTCTATTGCTTAGGATTAGGAAAATTCATAGATATGCTTATTTTCAAAGGTTACTATTAGAAAAAAAAAAATTTAGTTCCTGTTGTCAAGTTCTATTTCAACAAGCTACAAAGTCATTTGAATTGTAAGAGATTACCGGAGTGAATCCGTCATATATCTGAGAAGATATGTTCCAATCGCAAAGTCCACTTGGACAAAAGGGAAATCGAAAGACATGGATGTATCCTTCGAGGGAGACTTTGCAAAGATAAGACCGACACCATGAACATCTGATACAGTTGCTATGGCAGTAGAACTTGACCTCTGTGTTCGAGATTGAAAACACAGAATTACTTTTCCTCTGGCTAAGTTGGGATTCAACGTTCCTGATTCACAACCTCTGTTCAAAACAATCAGAATGTGCATGTTCCTTAGTCCTTGCTGATAGTTGGAGTTGGAGATCCTAAAAATTTTCAATACCAACATGAAGCTCGAAAATGTACCTTGCACTCTCTTCATCTGCATCATTAGTCGCTATCTCGTCTGCACTTACAATAGGGTAAAACTTGTCTGTATTATTTCCTGAATATAAACCCTGGCCCTGTTCAAGAAAATAGAATTTAAACTCTAGGTCCATGAGGCATAATGTTCTATATGTACATTTACTGAAAAAAAAATGTCAAGCATCATGGCAACATTCCTTAAGAAATAAAATAAGAAGCATTGGAACTCATTCAAAGGCCTCAGTTACATGTTGCAAGTTTCCATATTTAATGCAGTTGACAGCACAGCAAGTCTTTTTGTCTCCATGCTCCTCTTTTGATGTATTGTACCATGTGGATACATTGTCCAATATAATCCAATGTTTGTGAAGCAATTATGAACATAAGCAAATGTTATAACAGTTGAGGAGAAACTAAGAACGTACCACCAAAGTTTGATTGTTTTCCAAGGTGATCACTGTAGGAAAAGCTCGATCAATGGTGCTTGCTGCAACAGTAATAACCCATGGAGCAGTATTTTGGACTGTCTGAGGATAAGGACCGACATTCCCTGCGGAGCATACTACAGAAATTCCATTAGCTACAGCATGGAAGGAACCTATAGCTACTGGATCTTGAACATAATCAGCAAGCGGAGGCGATGAACCAATAGATATAGAAAGCACATTAACACCATCAAAGACTGCATCATCAAATGCAGCAAGAATATCAACTGAGCTGCAGCCACCAGTAGCCCAGCAAACTTTATAGATAGCTAGCCAAGCTGATGGGGCGCCTCCTCTTGCCACTCCTACAGCTAGTCCATTAAAACTTGCATTTATCACTGGAGCACCAGCAGCAGTAGATGATGTGTGGGTTCCATGGCCATCAGCGTCTCGAGGTGACCTAAACTCAGTCCTATCACTTGTAATTAGCTGTCCAAATTCAGCTTCATAACCTCTAATATACCAACGTGCACCGATAATTTTCCTGCTCCAAATGATAACAGCAGCAAATTTAAAGGAACATCAAAAAACAAAATCATCATTCTTTTTTTTTGATTTTGCTCTTTTCTGATCAGAATTCAAGTACACTAAAGTTAATTTGAGCACAGAAATATATCCATCTACATGGAAAAATCATCTTCAAGTGATGATGCCGAGTGCATTTACTGTACAGTGAAACATGTACATACTAAAAACAAGTGAGCATAAGTGGCTACACCTATTGCAATGTGAGCGATTGAATTCTTGTCCTTCCTGGCATTGCCCGTTCCATCCTGAGGGCACATCTGTCATACCTTCATCATTGAAGCTTTCTGACTCTGGCCATATACCTACACCGGAAGGGGCGTAAAAAAGGCAAAAACCAATATGATCAACGGTAAATCATCTAAAGTAACAATTCTAACAGTCTTTGGAACCAACCAGTATCCAAAACACCAATTATCGTGCCATTTCCGGAATGACTCTTTGAAAGTATTCCATTCCAATGATCAGGCCTTACTTGAAGAAAATCCCAACTTCTAGTAGTATGAAGTTTCAGAATTTTATTCCGAATTACACTAACGACTCCAGGGGAATCTGCACCGATATATCATTTACAAAGAACATTAAACACAATGACTGATTAATGGTTACATATTCTGTTGCAAATAAGTTTGTTGTTCACCAACATTATAACACCTGCAATAGTCTTTGCTTGTGGCTTAGTTAAAACGGCCGCAAATCCTGAAAATCCATGCTTGTAGCTGTACAGAATTGTCTCTTTTGCAACTTCTTTGCTGCAAAAATCCCCCAAAAAAAAAAACATATAAATGAGCTTTGTGAGGTTACAAGTTCAAATATACAGGATGTCAATCTACCCATGTTGCAAAAGAAATCTCACAATCGAATTCATTTGTGTAATTATGTTTTGAACTTCTGAGATCTAAAATGTTGAAAAAGTTTTGATGTGAAATTGCTTCAAGCTCAAATAGAACTAGCTCAAGCATTTTGCCACAAATAGTTTTTTTACCACCACCTCAATTATCCTGATTCTCCCACTAGAAACATTACATTCACTTCCACACACACACACATATATATGCAAGACTTCATCACTAAAATTATTTATATGCTTCTTGAAGGATACTTGATTCGCTCCCCCCAGCAACCTGTTTAAGGAATGTGCGTGCAAATTCAAGAAAAGGCATCAACCTTGTTGGATAAAAATACACACATAAAGAAGTTATTGCAGGGAAGTTCACAGAATATTGAAATATATACAGAGTGAAAATTTTGTCAATTGTAATAATTTTTTCGGCCTAAAGTATTGGTATTTAGAGTTCACTAAGCTCTAACTAATTTAGTTTGACTTAAATTAGACCATAAAAGCAGCAAAAATCTCTCAATATTTAATGTTGTTGTATATATCACGATTAGAACTCGAAATGTCGGGAGAACAATACTGCGAGTTGACTACAATAATTGTTGGTTGTTAATTTTAATAATTTTGATACATGAGAATCAAATGCTTAATTGGTGTTATGTTCTTGATCATTTGAAAAAAGAAATAGCCATAACCAACGGTAAGCGAAAAGCAAACAATAACAAAAACCTTCCAAGAACATGAGATAGAAAGTTATGGTGGGACTCCTGAACCAGCTCAGGCTTATCATGTTGTTTATCACCCATATACACAATATAAACCTGTAAAGATCAAGCATTTAAGTTATTAAAACAAAGAACCCCAAAAACAAAACCTTAATAGATACTAAAATTATCAAGAAACACAACCGAACTCGAGCTAATTTAAAAGAACTCACATTGCGTTTAGCAAGAGTTTCAAGTGCCCAAGTGCACAACAGAGCAAGAACAATGCCATAGCTCCAAAAAAAAGAAGCCATTAGAGACCGGCAGTGCAGCCTATAAACATCAAAAACCAACAACAGAAGTTGGTTTTATAAATGTAGTGATGATGGGGTGAATCATTTGAGTGGGATTGTGGGGGGTCACAGTCCTAAAAAGCATTAGTAATAGTGTATATTTGGTGCTGACTCTGCAAATAAACTTGTAAGGATGGGATTTGTCAGTGAGGTCTTTTCATGGAGCAACAATTCATATATGTGTATATATATATATACATGAGAGTAAAGTGAGAAAATGGTTAAGCTCTATTGCTCAAAATGGCAAATAGTCTGACTCTATTACACCGAACAATCAGAAACATATCTATCTACATTACAAATCTAATGGTTATATATATATATATATATATATATGCAAAAAAATTTATAATGATTCTCGCCTTTCATAACTTGAAAAATCAAACTAATAATATTAAATTATCTAAAATTCACTTATGTATTGTTAAATTTTAGTTTTTATCACTTTAATTAAATACTGAATTTTTTTAGGTATGACCTTCTAATTTATTAAAGTTCGAAACTACTATATAATGTCTTATACACAGATTTTTATTTTTTTCAAGTGTATTTTTCTTTTTAAATTATTTTTAGAATGTATATCTTTACCATTATTGCAGTCCTGTATGGATTGAATTGGATCAGTCAAATTCTAATGAATTTTAAATAAATATTGATGGTTAAAAAAAAATGTATGTCTTGCCTCATTGTAGATTTAGAATAAATTTCAAAATCCTTTTCAAGAAAGTTGAATTTTGATGGGTAAAGAAAATAATATTTTCATTTTAAACTATGTGTTATAAGAAATTTGAAATTGGCCAAATTCTATAAATAAGTTTAAACTTTCATAAAAAGAAATTTATTTTTATTATTTCAAAAAAATTCTTATAAATGTTTTGAAAATATTCTTGGAGATCAGCTCGAAAGCATAGGTGATTGAGCTAGCTTAGTTGGGGTACATTGTTACCAAAAGAAGAAATTTAATTTATTAGCATTACATTTTTTTCATCAATTAATTATATTGAATTTAAATAAATAGTAAATATATTTCAGTTTGATATCTGTATATATTAATTATAATAATGATTTATTATTTGTATATCAAACTATGTACAAATAGAAAATGCTATAATACCAAACATAAATTTTTGCTTGATATGTATATCGAGTCTTTTTTCAATACAGATATGTACATTTATATACATAAAATTAAAATTATTAAATTAATTATTATTCAATTACAATCATTGATATATATTACAAGTATTAATGTACAATATTAATTAATAGTTATAATTAAATAAGAATTAATTTATGAATTTGAAATTTTATTTGTAAAGATGCACATGTATTTTTACTTTACTTTAGCAAGAGCCATATTTAGCTAGTGTCCGGACTTATGAATTCAGATTTTGTGACATAGAAAAGCAAAAGTTGAAGAGATTTACCTGATATATCTTATGAAAATTATATACTTTTAAAAAGCTAGTTTGCTTTTCTGAAAAGAGTCATCAATTTTTTTTTATTTTTCTAATTTTTTTTTACATGAAGAGGAGGCACAAGGATAAGTGAAAATTTTACTTTTTTTTTTTCAAAAAAATTATATACATGGTCTATGGGGTTATCAATTGATAATTTTATATATAATTCAAGTTATTAAAAAAATTAAAAAAAAAGAAAACTTTTAAAATATTATCTGAATTTTTCAGTTTTTATTATTTTAGTATTTGAATTTTCTTTACAAAATTTTTTTAAGATAGTATATCTAATAGATTTTATAAATTAAAATCAAATATTTCCTTTCTATATTATATGTTATTTATCATCAAAAAGTAAATTTTCTCTTTACTCAATATATTAATTTTTTTTTTAAAAATATATTAGATATTATTAAAATAAAATAATATAAATACAACCAGTATACCTGGACTAACAAAATCTGCGAAGATTTTGTTTTGGGGTTACAATCTGACTGTTCTGTCACCATGACATTATATACAGGAAATGCGTCCTTTGCTCATAAGTTATGGTTTTGGAGACTGTAATTGTGGGGCGGTTCAGTGGGGAAAATGGATTTAATCTCAT
>CATIWM010191998.1:0-11499 GCA_949671775.1 Mallotus repandus
AACAAAAATTAAAATTAACTACAACCCCAAAAAATAAAATACAAAATAAAATTACAAAATGAATGAATAAAAATCCTAAAACTAGTTCAAATATAAAAGTTAATCCATGGCATTCCATGGATCTTCATAGATTTTGTTCTCCACCATGGATTCAAATCACCCCATCCATAATCATAAACACAAAAAATAAATAAGGATTAGTAACTAAAAAAATAAAAATAAAAATTAAATAAGATCAAATCAAAATTAAATAGAATAAAAATAATCAAATGAAATAAGAAGAGAAAGGAGTAGAAAAAGAAATAGTTTGATGGATGTAGTATTGATTTCCCTCATAAAGTGATCACCATTGATGAAAGTTTGTGGCTTTTGTTGTGTTTGTCTGTGATTTTGATTTATTTGGATCTGATTCACGGCTAAAACTTGAAAAAAGTATTTGAAAAAAATCAAGAAAAGTGGGTGTGTTTTGGTTGACGGCTAAGAATAAAAAAATTTAGAGAGAAAAGAAAATAAAAAACCCTCCCTTCTCCACGTGAAAAGAAAATCACGTATTTATCCTATAACCCTAATATGATTACAGGATAAAAATCAAATAAAATAAATTATTTTTATTATTTATCTAAAAAAAATAAATTTTATCCATACATTTATCTAATAAAATAAAAATTCTTATCAAAATAATCTAATCAAAATCTAATGATAAATAATAAATAAATATAAATAAAAAAATTTGCAAAAAAAAAAAAACATGGCCATTTGTGTTCAATCAAAGTAATTCGGCCGAGCCAACTTTCGGCCCCCCTTTTTTTAAAAAAAATATTTTTTATATTTTTTAAAAATTTATTAAACAAATAAATTAAATAAGTAAAATAAATAAAAGTTAAAATAAATCTTAAAAATAATTTACAAGTTAGTTCAAAACTAATAAATCAAATCCAATAAATCTAATTTCACAGTTAATTTTCATCATCGGGTCCTCTATCGCATCCATGCTCTAGTCATCCCAAAATTGGGTGCTTACAGAGGCCCAAGCTCAAACTCATGCATAAGTTCAGGGATTAATTATTTCTGTCCGTACTGCTTGTAAAGCCATGCAAGATTGTAAAAGGTGGCAAAATGAAGGCCAACTACAGGAACACAGTAAGTGTAAGACTGAATGGTCACATGCCACAACCTCCACCATGGGCACATCCATTGGATCAGTGTATTAGAGAAAGTGGATAACCAACTCCGAACATCTGATGGAATGGGATGAAGTCTTCGAGTGCGACAATGCTTTACTTTGTAATGTGTGATGTCTCTTGGAGGTTCAAGTAACCTTAGTTTTTCTTAAAACCATGCCTGTGCAGATTATAGATGCAGATGGTAAAGATTTACAGAAGAAAGGGGCCGTAAATGAAGAATGAAAAGAAAACAAACCTCCAGTAACAAGGGACTTCCAGAGAATCATCTAGTTTCAGTTTCAGCCAATATGACAGGAAAAGGATTTAGGCCTGCTTCCACTTGATCTAGGATGTGCAGAATCTTGGAATCGCTGTTACCGAAAGGAGAAACAAGTAGAAACTGAGCGTACATGCAAAAGGCCAACATCTGAGGCCAATATACTTCCTTGTTATCCATTGCCACTATCACTTCTAGAAGAGAGTCTATCAGGATCTCAGTGTTAAAGATGTGGCAAAGTGAAGACTGAGGTGAAAAGTTGAACATTCAGGCCATTTGATACTGCATAGAGTGCAAATCCAGAGTTTTAATCGAAGAAATTACAATTTGACAAGCAGAATCTGTTTGAGAGCCAAGGATAGCCTCAAGCTCCTCTGGCAGGGGACATATTGAACCTGAAGACATGTTTCTTAGGATCCCAAAATTGAGCAAGAACATGAAGAAGTGAGAAATTGATCTTCTTAGCAAGTAAAGATCGAAAAATGGATAGATGGAATGGATATAATCTTGACCACAATCCTACATCTAAGCTTTTTAGGATTGGTTGTAGTTGTTTTAAACTTCTTTTAGTCATTTTGGGTGGTTAAAAGGTGGTTCAGGTGGAGAAAATGAAAGAGAAAATTGGGGAGAAGAGTTAGGGATTTTAAGTAGATTTGGGGTTTTTATAGCAGCATCCTGACTGTTCAGAGGCGACCAACTGTCCCCTCTTCACAAAGAGGCGATGCCTCTTGAACAAATAGGGGACATATTTTCCTGTTTGATTGTAAATTAACTGTACTGTATATGTAAGCTTCAATTATCAGAATCAGAAAAGACATTTTCTACTATAAATTCTCCTTTCATTAATTCTAAATGCAGTTAAGATATATAAGTCTACATTATCTGTTCAGTGCAAAATGTGAAAGGCAAAAATGAAAACCATATGAGCAAAATAAGAATAACAGTCAAGAATAGTCAGAATAATCTTAATCTACGATGCAGTAGAGTCAGTGCTCTCTGCATTATCATCATCCTCCTGCCCCTCCTCCTCACTGCTGTCATCAACATCACTCGTATGCTCCTCACCCTCAGCAGCATCAGCCTGCTCATCTTCTGCATCACCGGTGTGCTCCTCCTCATTGCCATCATTATTATGTTCCTCATCCTTCTCCTCCTCATCTACCCAGAGGACAGCAACCTGGCGCTCAAGAGCATCGATCCTGGCCTGCTATTCTTTGCCCTAATCCTATCCAAACACCATAAAAGGGGTAAGAAATCATGAGATCATGCATACATATTATATATAGGGAAGTGCTTTACCTTCTATTGCTGGGTGACCTACATGAAGTAATCCCGCTCAACCTTGATGATCCTATACATATACTCGCACTGATCCCGAGATATCTGCATGATTAAATCAACTATTAGTGTTAAACATTTGTCAAGAAATGCAAAAAATAGAGTAAAGAGAGACTCATATGAGTAGCAACTTCTGGAGTGAACACAAGCTCCAGATTCTTATCCAGCGTAAGGAACTGGGGAGACAAATCGCCAGGAGATAGCCAACACTGAGCTATCAAGTTATGAGTGGTAGTAAGACGTCCAACCATTATGTCTGAAATGGTGATGGAAGGTGCTCTAGCAGGTAAAGCTCTAGATGAGGTGCCCTCATCCTTTTGCTCGGCTCGAGGACGCTGAGGTGGCTGCTTCTGTGCCGAAGGCTTAAGACGAACTGCTAACCTTTGAACTGGAGCCTGAAAATATAAAATTGAATAAAAAAAGGACATTTGTACACGATAATTTGAGTCAATATATTCAAAAGGGTCACAGATACCTGAGATGTCAATGCAGCTAGGGGCACCCTTTGCAATAGATGGGTCCACATAAAATCCATATAGCTAGACTTCCTCCTCTCGCAGTATTCATCCATATCCTCCCCAGAAATAGCCTCATCTAGCTCATCTCCCTCTAAAAGATGTGTCCAAAGAATGCTACGAGGAGGAGGGAGAGGTGGTCGTCCCAACCGAGGGCCCGAGCGCCATTGGTGTATCCTCTCACTAAGGAACCAAACCCTATAGTCAGGTCCTTGAAGTAAGACCCTCTTCCTAGAGAGTGGAATCAAATAAATCATGGCTGGTGACCACTTTGGTTGCGGCCCCTATAAATCCTAACACAGTTGCAGAAAAGTAGGCTGGTAAGTAGATGAATGTACTTAACAAACATGCTATTGATTATAATTATATTTGCAGGTATTGTACCTCATCAGACGTCAAGCTATTTAGTTGCTCATGATAAACATGTACACGAGCAATTGGCCTTCTCCAAGCATGACTGGGGCCCCATCTCGCTAGGGCAGGAAATGGGGTATCACGAAAGTGGGTTAAGCCCACGATCAGATCCAACTCCAGGGCCTAATCCTACCAAAAAGAAAGAAGTGTTAGCAGATAATGGTATTCAAAATAAACCTAATAAAAGAAAAGAGGAGAGAAAATACTAGAACAACATGCCAAAAACTACAAAACTGCCTGGCTCTGCGAATGGTCTCATCCACGCTCCGGTATAAATATGCAAGAGCACAGCTACCCCAATCATACGTAGTGACCAGGTGAAGATCTCTTAATGGCATCAGAAACATCAGATTAATGGAGCTTACTGTGCCAGCAAACAGTGTAGTCCCCAGTAAGTAGACGAGAAAAGATCTCACCACTAGATCATTCTGGCGACTAGTGGTAGCGACCTCCACTCTCTCCTGTGTATAATGACTCTGAATAGAGTAAATCTTGATGGTATGTATCCCCTTCACATCTGGAATCATCCCTAGTAGATGCTCAACGTAAGCAACCTAGTTGGGTGACATCCTATGCAAGCTCACGTCTAAAGGAACTGAGTGCCCCATACACGGAATCCCCATAACAACAGCAAAAGAAACTGGGTCAAGGGAAAACTCACCGAATGGGAGGTGGAATATATGCATGGTGTCAGACCATCTTTTTATCAAAGCCTATAAGGGTTGGTAGTCAGCCTGCCCCTGAATATCTGGAAGGGCTATGATAAAATCCGCAAATCCAGTATCGTGAATATGGGCCTTGATCTTGTCTGGAAAGCTGTCGTACCACATGCGGGCACCATAAAAATTTCCAGCACCCTTAAAATTTTGGGAATCGAGCTAAGATATAAAATAGGGAGTTGAATTATCAGTTTAGCTAAGCAAATTTAAAACTTTGTTTTGAGCTTCTAGTGAAGAAGAGACTGCCTTTACACGTAGAGGTGATAACCCCATCTAAGGGACGTCTCCTCCTTGCCAGGAGGTGATTGCCCCTTTGTAATGGCCTAAACGTGAAGAGGCAAATGCCTCTTCTTTAGGAGACGATCACCTCTTCGAAGAAGCGATCGCCCCAACAAAGAGGCAACGCCTCTTCATGCCAAAAACTTGACACTCAAACTCATTTTGTGCAATTTTATTCAATTTTATCAAATTTCCCTTGGTTAAATCGATAAACATGCATTCCTAAGTAATAACCCGATATTATTTCATGTTATTTGCAAAGAAAAATCAAAGAAACTGGACATTAACCTCTCCGGTAGCTGATCGACATATTTGAGATCGAATGTCTACTAAAAGAGGTTCCTCGTCCTCAATGTCGAGGCTAAAGTTGTGTAGGAGACGTATTGGAGGTGGTATGGGGTCCCATGCAGGCAAGTGTGGGGTCCACGCGACATCCATAACAGAGAAAGCCTTGAAAAGTGAAAGTAATAATTGAGGAAAAGAATAGAGAATTCAAAAGGAAAAGTGAGTTTTAAAGATAAGGAAGGGAGCTATATATAGGAGGGAGGAAGGGTAAGAAAGGAAACCCTGGTGAAAAAAAGAAAAGAAGAAAAAGAGCCCATTAGCGAAAGTAGGAAAGGCCCATGAAATAAGCATCCCCCAGCAGAACCTAAAAATTTTTTTTAGGAAAAATGAAGAAGTGTTATCTTGCTTCTCGGGTGCATCCCAAAAATGATATTGAAGAATTGAAGATTGTCTGATCAAAGCATTAATTAAAGATGTCTAGGTTTGAATCCCCGAAGTGCATCTTTCTTTTATCAAGAGCATCTGGTTGGGTTTGAATCCCCGAAGTACGTGTTTTAAAGATGTCTGGTCGGGTTTGAATCCCCGAAGTGCATCTCCTTGTGTCAAGAGTGTTTGGTAAGATTTGAATCCCCAAAGTGCATCTCCCCGTGTTAAGAGTGTCTGGTCGGGTTTGAATGCCCAAAGTGCCCATTTCAAAGATGTTTAGTTGAGTTTGAATCCCCGAAGTGCATCTTATATTTTTATTGAGTGACTTCTTACTTCAGAAAGGCTAGAGAATCATGAAAAATTATTAATAAGTGACTGATTGGGCCAGGAAAATCCGAGGCTCACAGTCACGTTTCCATCTTCTGTTTTTACTGAGTGACTTCTTACGTCAGAAAAGCTCGAGAATTAAGAGAAGTTATTAATGAGTGACTGATCGGGCCAGGAAAACCCGAGGATTACAATCACATTTTAAGATACTGCAGTGAATCTAAACTTGACCTCTCGGGTCTGAATTCCGGAGACTGACGGTCTGAGTGAAGCTCGAAGGTCAGGTATGTCGCTTTCACTATTTATAGCTTTTGTTGCATGTTGCTTTTTAAAAAAATTAATTTTCCAAATTCAGTTTTCGAAAAACTAAGGAGGAAAATTGTGGACACCCTCGGTTTGAGGCCCGCAATGAAAGCCCAATGATAAGATAAGTACGGATTTTTGAATGCGAGAAAACCCAAAGATTTATCTAAGAATGGACTCGAAAGCCCAAAACTCCTATTTAGGCCCAAAACACTCAAACCAAAATACCTAAAACCTTATCTGAACCCAAAAATAAATCTAAGCCTATAAGCTCTTTTGACCCAAAGGCCCAAGCCAGGCTTGGGTCGAAGAGGCAACCGTCACAACAAAGAGGCAATCACCTCTCTGTCCCAGGCATCAGTGAGGTGACGCCTCATCACTGGCCGACCTACATTACATTAAATGCCATTTACGGCTGGTTTAAGGGAAGAAGGGCCCACATATCCCACAGCTGGAGATTTTGGACAAAAACAAAGATTTTTTGACTAAAAATTAAGCTTAAAAAAATGGGGAAGCAATGATGAGAAACACTAGGTGGGGAATTAGCCTTGGTTTTAGAAAAAAAGGGAGGGTGGCTGATATTTTAAAGGAGGTTGGCCATTTCAGAGAGAAAAAATAAGAAGAAAAAAGGGAGGACGTTTTGAAGAAAAGGGAAGGAAAAAAAATAGAAGAAAAGAAAGAGAAGAAGAAGAAGAAGAAGAGGTGAAAACTAAGCTTAAAAGTCCATTCCTTTGAGGAAGAAGAGGGGACTTTGCATTTAATACACTCCAAAGTCATCAAACAAAGCTCTGAGGGTTTAGTTAGGAGCTTCAAGGTAGCTTCAATCAGTGAGAACCTTCTTTTAAGTTTTCAAGTATTCATTTCATAGAAAATTTCATTTCTTACTTAATTCTTGCTTTATTTGTTATTTAAAATTTCATTAGAAGGCATGATTACTTGAAATATTAAGTGTTAGTCGTAGATTTACGTTTATTTGCATTAAAAATTTGTCTATTTGACTTTATTTTAGGATTACTTATGTCTTAAGTAATATGTAATACTGTTGTACTCTATTAAAGAGGCGACGTCTCTTTAAAGAGGCAATGTCTCTTCAAAGAGGCGACGTCTCTTTGCAAGGTGGCTATTGGAAATCTCCTTCTGGTCATGAGGCGATGCCTCTTTGAAGAGGCGATCGCCTCCCCGCCAGAATCCTGCGTGAATATGCTTTATTTTAGTATCCTTTTGGTATATTTTCAGTATCTGATACATACATATTGCCTAATATCTTTAGTATTGCATGCGACTATTATACTTTTACACATGTTTGAGTAAATAAATCATGTTTAAATGAGTACTTATGCTTGCTTCATGCGAATTTATTTTCTTTTCTAAAAAAAAAACTGTTTAGTTTGAGACAAAACTAACTCGTGTGTGGTGTAGGTCTCTTTATGATTTCCAATCCCTAAATAATTAGTGAGTTAATTAGTTCTTGAGAGGTCTTATTTGGATTCGGTATTATTGTAATTTTTTAAATTATTGTAATCCCTAATCCTGTCCCCGTTTGTTTTGAATGAATGTTTGTAATATTTATTCTTATTTGTAACCAATGCAAGGTAATAAACATGCAAAATGACTAATGTGCAAATTTTGATTAAATTATAAAAATGGAAGTGTTTGTAATCCATCCGATAATAAGGAAATAATCGAATAATCAAAGGTAATAAAATACAAAACACACACGAGGACCAACCACAAGGTTAGGTGGGCCTTCAAAAGTTCATACCTAGTTTTTGAACCCGATCTCTGATGACGGCTTCTAGGTACCTCCATGGGATCTAGTTATTGTAAAGTGTGTCCCAGTTTTCATCCGGGTGGTGACTTCATCTCTAGTATGGGTCCCAAGCCCATCTTGTATTTCCTAGCAGGCCTTGAGCTTGTACAGTGTCGTGGTCGCCAACATTTGGGCTCGTGCTAAACCCCACCGCCTACACTATGAAAAATATACAAAAATATACTTTCTGCCATTTACAAAAAAAATAATTCCCTTAACAACAAACACAATGGGAATTTGCCTAAGTGTGAGACTGACTAAGGAGCCTGATCAAACCAAAAAATGAAGGCAGATCGATTGTGTGTATTCACAGATGCACAAAAGAAGTGAAACCTACAAAAAAAGAGATGGCAAAGAAAGATCAACAGAAGCAAATAATTAAACACATAAATTAAAAAAATAAAACAAATAAGGCTTAGAATTAAATTTTCATGTCATTGGATGAATGCAAGCTAAATTTCTGGCAACATACTGCAAATCATTTGCTACCTAAGAAACACAACATTGCATGCAACCAATTGTTAGAAATTGGTGGAAGCTTCATCATTGCCTCATTGGAGGTCTGCAACTAACATAGGCACCACATATCTGTGTTGCAAACCTTAACTCCATAAATAGTTTGCAAAATTTGAAGAGCCACCTGAGGGTTTATATATAGCATTATCAAAAACCCTGGCAGCTGTTTGACCAATTTGGAGTTTACATTAGCAACATAAATAAGGCACACAAGTGTCACATACTTATTGTCATAACAGAATGCAAACAATCAAGCTCAGGTTCACAAATTGCACAATATATGAAGTCACAGAATGATCACCAAATGTAATAGAGAGATAACCCCCAAAGTAATAGGCAATCAGTGAGCAAAAATTATGAAAAAGAAATGAAAATGAAGTTTATAAAGTGTGTTACTGAGTAGTCAGAAAAATCAAGATAGGATCAAAGGTAGTGAGGATCAAGATCCAACAGTTGAAGTGACATCAGAAAGCATGCCAACTAGAGGAAGGTCTGGCAATAAATAAAAGAAGAGAATTAGAAAAAAAGGAAGAATCAAAGTTCTAAAAAGAGAAAGAAATTGAAATAGTAAATTGTCTCATATGACTGACCTTTTTCAAACTCTTTTAATCCAGTAAGGTTTTCTTGAACATACAGAGAAATATTTAGATTTTTAATCCAATCTTGAACACAGATCAATGCTTCAACAAGTTTGGGAGTTAAACTACTCCTGATGGCATCAAAGACTCGTCTATTGGTGCTAAAAGCATATTTTGAAGCAACCGTTAAAATTGGGATGACCAAAATACCACGAGCCATTTTAGAAAGAACAGGAAATCTTTTTGTATTTAACCTCCACCATTTGAGAATATCAAAGTTTCCCTCTTCAATAGTTTCAACGCATGACTCAGATAAGTAAGATGGTTAAACCTTGCTTTTAACACCGAAAAGGACTTCCCACTTGATTGTACATCAGGAACAAAAGTAGGTTAGCTTCCACCAGTCATAGTCAAAGCATTGTTT
This sequence comes from Mallotus repandus, assembly GCA_949671775.1. Classification (NCBI taxonomy): domain Eukaryota; kingdom Viridiplantae; phylum Streptophyta; class Magnoliopsida; order Malpighiales; family Euphorbiaceae; genus Mallotus; species Mallotus repandus. Next base: position 9,375 of record CATIWM010191998.1, read on the forward strand.
GGTGCACTAGATTCATTTACAGACTTATCATCATTCACATAATCATCATACAATTCATATAAGGCAGCTTTAACATTTGTGAACAAGTTCCCACCAATTATATCACCATAAATAGTAGTCAAAGAAAATTGCAGATAGTCTAATTTGTACTGAGGATCCAGAACATTTGAAAGAAAATAAGCCAATTCATTTTATATGGATCTCCCAAGTATTTATCAAACTTGGTTTTCATATTAAGTCCCATGGACCTAACAAACAAATCATCAATTTTGTTCCAGTCATCGTTTACAAAATAAATTAGCAAGCTCAGAAAAAAAAGTTATTTGAAGTGACATAATGTGAACTAAAGACTCTCATAGTCATATCATTGAAAGTCTTTAACAACTTAACCAGATTGTGTGCACATTGTCAACATCATAGTCATGTATATTATCACCAAGGTCTGATCTAAAAGATGATTCATTTTCTTCATATTTTTTAAATATTTTTTCATATATACAAGCAGATGAAAGCATGAAGTAGGTGGAATTCCACCGGGTTGGCACATCAAAAGACAGACTATAACTAGGTTCAATACTAATCAATTCAGAATATTCTTTGAATTTTCTTAATCTAGATGGTGAATTTCTTATGTACCTCACCACCTCTCTCACTTTTCTTACAGAGATGCTTAATTCCTTAAGGCCCTCATTCACAACTAGATTTAGAATATGAGCCACACACCTCATATGTAAATACTTAACTTTAATGCTACTCGCTCCTCAACTCAATAATTTTCTTTTAAAAAATGACATGGCAGTATCATTGAAAGAAGTATTATTTAGAGTGACTGTAAAAATATTTTTTAGACCCCACTCAAGCAATGAGTTTTCTAGTGCCTTAGCAATAAACTCACCCCTATGTGAAGAAACAAGCACAAATGCAAGTACTTTTTTATGGAGCTTCCACTCATTGTCTATAAAATGTGCAGTTATGCACATATAATTGATTCTTTGGATAGAAGTCCAAGAATCTGTTGTTAGACACACTCTTCAAAAGTTTGATTTGAATTTTTTTTTTCAAAATTAGTCTCTCTTCAACATAGATGTTGAATATATCCCTATTAACTATCCACCTAGATGGGATTTTGAAATGAGGGCATGCAACACTCATTAGGTTTCTAAACTTATCCCTTTTATAAATCTCATAGGCGACTCATCTGAGGCTATCATTTTGGCTAAAGCAGTCCTAATCAAGTCCTGGTCGAATTTCCAAGTTCCCATAACCCCCAAGTTAGGAGCACCATCAGAAGTAGAAACATTTGATGTAGGTTGAAAGGTTAAAAGTTGTTGTCTAGTTGCCTTATCATATGGGTTTTTTTTATGCAAATGATAACATGGTTCCTAAGGGATGAAGTCCCATGTATTTTTGAATCAACACCAAGTTTGGCAGCACAATAAATGCATTTAGCTTTAACAACCCTCTCACATTCCTTTATAGGTTCAAAATGCTCCCAAATTGCAAATTTACTTTCAATTTGCTTTCTTTTTTTTAGCAGCCTGCTGTTGTGTAGCAGGGACAGATTCAGGTTGAACATAAGCATTAGTCTGCTGCTGAGTGTTTTGGGATGCTTCCACCATATTAATAGGATCACCAGTAGTAGTGGAACTACCACTAGCATCACCTGGAGTTTCCATCTATAACATCATAAAGAAGAACAACATAAAATAAACACAATCAACCAACTGCTGCTATAAAACTTTCCCAAATAAACATTAACAAAATAATCAACACAATCAACCAATTGTTGCTATAAAACTTTCCCAAATTAACATTAACAATGTTATTAAACTCAATCAACCAACTGTTGTTATAAAATGATCACAAGTCACAACTAAAGATAAAACAAAATAATAAACAACATCAACCAACCATTGCCCAATAATTAACCCAAATAAACGTTAACCAAAAAGCACTATTAAACTCATCTGTTTTTAAAAATTTTAAAATTATATAATTATATAATATTTATTTTTATTATATTTAGATTAAAAAATAATAGAAATAATAATTAATATTTCTAAAATATAAATAAATTATGAATATTAGAACATTTTAATTAAAGTAAATTAATTTACTAAATATT
>CATIWM010192013.1:0-17790 GCA_949671775.1 Mallotus repandus
GAAAAATACTTAGAAATACAACTATTAAAACAACTAGAAAAATCACTACAAAACAAGCTCATAAAACTAAAAAATAACCAGCAAAAAAATAAAATACAACCAGAAAAACAACTGCCAAAATAGCCAAAAAAAGAAAGCATACACTTATATCAATCCAAATAAATTAAACCAGAGCCATTAAAAACACTCAAATTTTAATGTCCAAAATAATTATAAAATTCAAGTTTTTAGTTATGAAAACTCTTCTTTTTCAAAAAAAAACCTAAAATACAATTTAATCCTCAACGTCACTCATTTTACTCAGCTTTTTCTTTTATTTTCTCTCTCTACTCTTTTTTGAGTCGGTCCATAAAATCTGAGTTTTTTTTAATATAAATTAGGTGTGAGTTTCTTTTTTTTTTTATGAGATCTAACGCAAAAGAAGAAGAAGAAGAAGAAGAATTAGGTATAATTTTTTTTTTTAATATAGTGATGAGATCTAATGCAACAAAAAAAAAGAGAGATGAAAAAGAAAAAAGTAAGTAATTTTGAAAAAAAAATTATATATTTACGTATTTTTGAGAAATTATTTCTGTGTCTTGTATTCTTGAAAAGTTTTTCATTTTTTGAAAAACCCTAACCTCCTCTTTTTCTCTCAACTTTCATTGTTTTTTTTTAGCCACTCATTTTTTTTAAGCAAGGAGGGGTATTTTTGGCCATTTTTAGCCTGAAATCACCACTCTACACATATTTTTATCAATTTATTTTTTAAATAAGTGGTTATTTCACATAGATTTAGGTTTTATTTTGTTTTTCGTGATTTCGTCGTCTTGTTGCTGCTTTTGGTTTTCATCATCTTGTTATGACGTTTTATTTTTCGTCTTATTGTGGCTTTTTCTTTGTATGGGCGATTCAGACAGACAAAGTATATTCAATCAGATAAAGACAACGAATCAAATTATGGTTGTCAGTATGTTGCAGATTTAGAGTCATAGGTATTCTAGTCACTATAATATTATCAAATTTGTAGGTTTTGAGCCAATTTATTATACTATTAACCTATGTGTTATTTCATCTTTTATAATTTTTAGCGAATTAGTATCTATATTTTTATCGATATATTGCTAGTTTGAATAAATGGAATTATTTTTCTTTCCAATTTTTTTTTCCATTTTCTGAAAAAAGTCCCTACTTTTGGTTATTGGATTTTGCCGGAAAAAAAAGCCTATTGAGGCCCATAACCAAGCCCAAGCTCAATATCAAATCAATATACGTTTCTATACAATAAAGAAACAAAACGTTTCGTATTAACTATCAAAAAAAAATTTCAAAACCAACTCAAATAAAAATAAAAATAAAAAATAAAAACGCTTTCAGTTGCAGAGCGTTTGGCTGCCCAGCAGTTTTTTCTCCACCATAAGACCTCCACTTTCTCCGGCGACACCACACAATCACTTTCTCTTTATTTCTCTCTCTATTTCACTCATTTATCTCTCACTGTTTCTCCGTTCAGATTCAGGTGTCTCCGGCCGGTGAAATTCCCAAGAATGACTACAATAACCTCCGCTGAGCTGAATTACCTCGTTTTCCGCTATCTTCAAGAGTCAGGTCAGTTGAATCTCTGTTTCTTCAAATGACTACTTTTCTTTTTTTTTCTCTGTGTTGCATATGGATAAAGATTAGGGTTTTGCTGTGTATTAATTGCAGTTTATAAGCTTGTTGTGTTTGTAATTTTATAGAAAAGCGCTGCGGCTTTTAGATCTGTGTACCTTGATTTGTTAGGTCATTCTTTTTACAGTGTGTTTGGTTTAAATGATTCTATAAAATTTTATGAAATTTATTTGTAAATTTAAGTGAATGGGTTTGGTTTAAATGAAAATTTTGTAAAATTTATTTCAAATTCTAACTTCTTAATTTTGTGGAATTGCTTAATACTAAATTCATTCTTATTAATGAAATGTGTTTGATTTAAATGAATTTGGAATTCATTTGCAAATGAATTGTATTTAAAATTCATTAAAATGAAATAAATTCCTTAATGGAATTGAACCAAACGAAGGGTTAGTTAGTGTTTTGGTCCCAATTGCTGCGTCATATTGTTTTAGGTTCTATTGAGTGTTTCTGGCAGTTTAGAATGTGGAGAAGTTGGTGATTTTGAAACTAGGCTCTCTGCCTGGCATGACCTCCAATTTTAATTTTCAAAAACTCAATTTGGTGAATTATGCTCAATTTTTGTGGTGGCCTGTGTGGATGTTATAGTTGATGTTATTAGCTTGCAATTCGTTTTACTCGTTTTTTCGCTTTTCGATTTACTGTTTCCTTTGAAAAGGTCTATTTTTTTTAGTTAATGAGATTTGCGTTTGAATGTTATTGTGAGTGAAAGTTCAACTTTTTGTTTCTCTTCAAGTTGGCTGCTTTAAAATGTGTTTCTAAATTATAACAAGGAGATGTTTTAACGAGTCAACTATTGAGTTCTTTTCAGGTTTTACACATGCAGCTTTTGCTTTAGGATATGAGGCTGGTATTAACAAATGTAACATAGATGGGAATATGGTTCCACCTGGTGCGCTTATTACATTTGTACAAAAGGGGATTCAGTATTTGGAGATGGAAGCTAATTTGAGTAATGTTAGCATGCATAAACCCTTCTTCTCTCTCTTTTTTTAAAGGTTTTTTCATTTCACATGTTCACATTGTAGTCATTTAGCTACTTTGCTTGCCATGGACATTGTGGTAACCAAATTTGCTATAACCATGCCAGAGTGACGCAGATGTGGATGAAGATTTCTCATTCTTGCAACCCTTGGATCTTATAACAAAAGATGTATATGAATTACGGCAAATGATAAAAGATAAGAAAAAAAATCTGCATAAGGATAGAGATAAAGATAAAGACAAGGAATATGAAAAGGAGCATGAAAAAGAACGTGCACGAATAAGGGAGAAGGAAAGGCAAGAAAGGGAGAAGGAGAGTGAAAAGGACAGAGAGAGGGTAGAAAAGGACAAAGAGCGAGAAAAGCAGCATGAGGATAATACTGATAGAGAAATGGTCGCTGATCAAGCAGATAAGAATAATGTAAAACATGAAGAAAATGGAATATCTGGAGGTGAATTTAGTTCCATCTAATTCTTTTTTTCCCCTTAAATTTTGTCCTTTCTATTTACCCTTAGTGCTTTGTTTAGAGTATGGTGGCTGCATCAATTCACAATATTATATTTCCTGCATCCATTCATATATTGTTCCAGTCGTAGGAATAGACTCTTAAATTATTTTATATATGTGGTTCAACGAATAGCTTGACTTGACCCGTTGTTTCCAATTATATGGATTTCTGTATTCTCATGATCTTGCAGTGGGCACACTGCAGTTTACTAGTTATTGCAATCAAAGTGGTGGGCATTGTATTTGATGAAGTTAGAAGTTACTTAGGTCATACAACAAGTGCAATTCAATCCTAATGAACAATGTTGGTTAAAATTGAAGTTTTAATGATTTCTTAGGAGATGGAAATTTTTACTGGTTTTAGAAGAAAGTTGGAGGCATCAATATTTAGGAAATTGCTAAATTACTACCATTTTTATTGTTGAATAATTTTAGCTCTGTTTGTTTGTTTGAAACTGCAAATATCTGATGCTTTTTCTAACTTTAATAGATCCTCATCTTTTTGCTTGTATTACAATGTGTCTATTGATGAGTGTATTTGAATGTTGTATCAATTGGTTAACATTGAAGGGGCTAAGATGCCTATGAAATGAGGATAATTTCATGTCCATTATGGTTTTTCATGGTTTACTCTAGAAGGAGCAAGTATTGTTCACTTCACTTGTACGAGGACATATGCAAAAGACATCTTGCTTAAGGGAGACGTTAAAATTTCTTAACATAACAGCACTCGGTGGTTGATTTTGTACTTGGTATTCGTATGTTCTTGTCTGGAGTTTCTCATTTGACTTGTTTGGAGTTTCTCATTTGACTTGTTTGGAGTCTAGAATACTTTAGAAACCATATTATTTGGAAGTACTTGTCTTGTAAAGTTCAATGGGATGATTGACAAATACCTTCATGGAATTCTATTTTAAAGCTTGCCTTTGCAATAAGATGTTCCCAGTTCCCCTAGCACATTGCAGTTTTATGTCAGCATGGCTTATTAGCCCTCAAGAGTCAAGATTAGAGGGTTGCCAAACAGATGTGTGTAATCTGGAGAGTAATTCATAACTGGCATATTTGGTTAAAATAATGCGTGAAGAATTCCCAATTAATGTTTGTTGGTTAATTACTTGTGCATCAAAACATAATAGTAAGCTGTATCTTGCACCATGTTGACATTTAGGCCAATCTATTGTGATTTATCATTATAATGCTGTGGGGAAAGATGAGTAGATGCCCTCTTCTAATTGTCCGTCAATAGTATCTGAGCCATTTGTAAAAGAGGCAGGCATTGTCTCTCTCTTGCTTTGGTAATTAAAAGAAAAAGTTACTTTCTTTTTTAGGTCCAGAACCTATGGATGTCTCCAGTGCATCAACATCTCAGGCATGTGAGATTCCTAGTTCTGATGTAATGATTTTGGAGGGACATACATCAGAGGTTTGAGCATTGTCCAATTCTTGTGCTTTGTTTTCAAATGTTTGTATGTTCATACTGCTTTCCCTAGAATTTGTCATTTTTACTGTCTTTCTCCTTCAGGTTTGTGCTTGTGCTTGGAGTCCAACAGGATCGCTTCTTGCATCTGGGTGGGTACCTTTCTTCTTTTTGCATAGTTACTTGAGAATGGTTCACCCATCTTTCTGCATTTAATGTAATAAGGCAACTGTTTTTGCATTTTGTGTTTAACTAAGATTTGACCTGCTGCAATTTTAGCAACATCCAATACACTGACATTTTGATATTCACTTCTGGCCAACAAACATGTATATGTATATATGTGTATATATATATTATTAATTTCTTAGACTAAAACTGTTTCAGATGAGGATAAGATGTCTGCAAATATAATGGACTGAAAATCAATTGTGCGAAATTGATACCAATTTGGTTAGCCATTTGCAGTAATAGACCGAAGTAAAATAATTAGTGTGCTCAACTTTGCTAGGAGGTTCTTTGCTGCCTGGTCCAGTCACTTATGGGGTTGCATTTCTGTTTTTTATATCACTATTTAAATCTCTTTGTTATGTTTAATTTTGAAAGTTACGAATACATCCAGATTACTTGTATGCTGTCTCATGACTTCAGTCCAGGACTGGGTATTTCGTTGTTGTTGATGTTGCTGCTGCTCCTTTGTGAGTTCTGTGATAAAGGAATTGACAATACTATGAAATCCAAGCTACTTTAGACTAGACTGTTGAATTTCCATGATTGCGTTAGTCCAGCATATCAAATTTGTAGACTTCTTTGTTTGCCTTAGGTCTAACTTTTCACTGTTTCTGCCTTCATATGCAGGTCCGGAGATTCTACAGCACGTATTTGGTCAATAGCAGAAGGAACCTCTAGATCTAGCGTACAAAATGGTCCTTTAAATGTTCTGGTATTGAAGCATGTAAAGGGAAGAACAAATGAGAAGAGCAAAGATGTGACAACACTCGATTGGAATGTGAGATTTTCAATTTTTGCTGATAGTTGTTGCATTAGTGTTCTATTGTCCTATCGCAGAATCCTGTATTTACTTTGTGCATATCAACTTTTTTGTGGAGCTGTCTATGCCATGAGTTTTTATTTTATGTTGGTCAAATCAAGATGGAGGCAAAAAAACTTCTTCTTTTTGCTCCCAATGCTTATTTGGTCAATAGCAAAGTACCTCTCATGGTGTATGCAGAATTAGTAGGTAAATAAAATGCTAAAGGAGCTGAATATTTAGTTAGTCAGGTTCATTCCATTGCTCTATGAAACATTTTCCTAAAAATGATCTAGGATTTTTTTTTTTCATGTGTAATTAGATTATACATCATTTCACATAATCTCAAATGGAGTGGGCTTCAACAAAAAGCTCAATTTTTTTGGCACAAGTGCTAAATGCTTTTAAGTTCACTTAGCCTCAAGTCATAGGGAATACACACCTTCTCAAAGAGTCAGATGAAAGCTCTTCCAGTGGGGTGCAGCTGTTAATTTCTTGTAAAGATTCAACTTTTGGCGTTCCACCTCAATTTATGAATTTTGATGCGATATATCTCAATAGATGTTCAATGATTCATCTCTTGGTTCAAATTTTTTTAACTAAATGTGTTTTGACCTTGTTTGTCCATTGTCAAGTCACCATAAATTCTAGAAAACCTTTTTGGTTTGGTTTATAAGATTTATATCCTGCGGGTTCTGGACTGTGGTGAAAGCAGGAAATTTGGATGTGTTGCTAGTTTGGTGAAGATGGTAAGGGACTAAATTATGCTAATGAAAGGGAACAATAGTTGGGTTTATCAGCCATTGAGTTTATTGTTTGATAGTGCTACTGTCGGTTATAAATAGCATGAGGAGCATGACCTGAATGAATCATTCTGATTCATGACCACGTTTATGTCTTTCCAGAAAGTACCTATTACGCACCCAAGTTCTGTTGGCAAGTCATTTTTTTTTAAATGTAACATTGACACTATTCTATAGTTTCAGTTATTTGAAGTTTTAACCTCGATGGTTTTTCTTGCTTTAAGTTTTTCAATATGTTGACTTGAAGTCCTGGCAGATGTGAGGAAAGTAATTTTGATGCTAGTTTCTTGCTCATTTAGCACCATTCATATGCCTCTATGTGCAGGGTGAGGGGACAGTGCTTGCTACAGGTTCATATGACGGACAAGCAAGAATTTGGAATACGAATGGTAAGATTTCACTTTAATTGGTTCATGGCTCTCCCTTTCCTTTGTCATCTTGTTCCACAAGGCTACATAAGGTTTTATATATAAAAGTGAACAGAAAATGAAGCACACTATTGTCTTATTTTCTGCACTTCTCAGGGTATGAGGCCGTAATAAATCTGTCTCACTCACCTAAAGAACCTAGTCCAGAAAATAGTGTATACATATATGTTCTTAAATGTCTCCCAAAAAATTTTGATTGGAGTATAAGCTTGGTTAATTGAGACAGGTTGGCATTGAAACCCAGCTGGTAGGTCAATCATAGGCTTGGGATTGGTTATCTGGAGGATCTCAAATCTAGTTGAGGATCATTTTTACATAGTGTTTTGGTTGGAAATTTTAAATGTATTTGCTCAAACTCTGTTTATTGTGATGCTGTTATTTTTAGTATTTCACTCATGCTGGAATTTTTACACTTTCCAGGTGACCTGAAAACTACATTGAGTAAACACAAAGGACCTATATTTTCTCTGAAGTGGAACAAGAAGGGAGATTTTCTTCTTACTGGAAGCTGTGACAAAACTGCAATAGTATGGGATGTGAAAACTGAGGAATGGAAGCAACAGTTTGAATTTCATTCAGGTTTAAATTTTCTTGAACTGCAAAAATGGTCATCAAATGTTATTCAACATTGTTGGATTTTTTGTTTTCAGAACAATTTTTTAATGGATTTTAAGCTCCTTATTTCTTTGTATTTTAGGTCCCATACTTGATGTTGACTGGCGCAATAATACTTCTTTTGCAACGAGCTCCACGGACCATATGATTTATGTTTGCAAAGTTGGAGATAATCGCCCTGTTAAAACTTTTGCTGGGCATCAGGTATGTTATTGCATTCCTCTGCTTATTGCTCTCATCAGACTTTTTGTATTTTAATTTATCTGATTAAGCATGACTGTATTTAGCAAATGGCAGCATGTGGGTTAGTTAGGTTCTTTTTTGACTTAAATGCTTCAGTGAAGCGTGACAAATATGTTCATGGGTAATATTTTGTGCTTTTTACAATTACAGGGTGAGGTTAATTGTGTCAAGTGGGATCCAACTGGTTCGTTGCTTGCGTCATGCTCCGACGATATCAGTGCCAAGGTTGTATAGGCAACCTTTTTCTTTGTTTGTGGGCTTGTATTGCTTAAATTCTGAGCAACTTTGTTGCTTATGATTTATAAATACCCTTTCCTCGTCCATAAGCCCTTTTTAGGCAACTGGATTTTCTTTTCCCCTCAGTTCATTACCTGTTATTTTTATGTTTTAGTGGTTAGCAACTCATGGAAATTCTTGCTACAGATATGGAGTATGAAGCATGACAAATATGTTCATGATTTGAGGGAACATTCCAAGGTACTCTGAGTTTTTGTTTATCTAAATTTTTCGTAATTGGGCCCAGCTGGTTGTGAATAAAAGTATTGGACAATCTTTTTGTAGGAGATATACACTATCAGATGGAGCCCTACTGGACCTGGTACAAACAATCCTAACCAACAGTTAGTGTTGGCAAGGTAAATTGCTGCTTTGATGAATTATAATATTTAATTTGTATTCATGAGCTTGGTGTTATATATATGTTATGTGTTAATGTAGCTGTTGGAACTACCCTTGAATCCAGCCATTATCAATGGAACTGCTGTTTTACTAATTCAACGAAATTTATTCATCCTAAGTTAAAGTATAATTATGGAGCAGTGTGAGGACATTTTTTAATCCTTGTGTTTTGCCTCTGATATTCTATGATTACATTTTCTATATAGTGCATCATTTGACTCAACCGTGAAGTTATGGGATGTGGAACTTGGGAAACTCCTCTGCAGTTTGAATGGACACAGGTATGCCACTCGTCCTTTTTACATATTTATTTAGCTATTTATTTTTGGTTTTTTGGGGGATTCAAGTTGGGCAATTTTGAGGAGACTTCCTGGCTATGCATCTGTCTAGGGAAATGTAGTAATGCTTGTTCCGTTATCTTTTTAGTGAGTTAAGAATTAGTCTTTGTGATTTACTAAATGTTCTCTTTTTGAGGATCCTCATGCAGTGGGACCATTCTTTAACTTGTTGCTACCACATTTTAATTAGCAATCACAATTGTCTTCATTGACAAGCATCCATTATTGTATCTTTAGGGATCCTGTCTACTCAGTTGCATTTAGTCCAAATGGGGAGTATCTGGCCAGTGGATCTCTTGATAAATGTATCAACATCTGGTCTTTGAAGGAAGTAAAGATTGTGAAGACATACACTGGCAGTGGGGGGATATTCGAGGTTTGTTGGAATAAGGAAGGTGACAAAATTGCTGCATGCTTTGCCAATAATACAGTGTGTGTGCTGGATTTGAGAATGTAAGTACTTAGAAGGATGTCTATGATCCAAGGTTTGCTCTTAAAGATAGCAGGAGCATAGTTGGTCATCAGCTGCCAAGCCCACAATTTTTCATTGTTGCAGATGTCCAAGTGTATCTTTGGTTGGGTAGTTTTCGTTTTTGTTACTTCGGTTGGGTTAGTTTCAGCTTTTATTCTCTTTCTTGTAGTCATAGGTGTTACTAATTACAATATATTTAGTCAAGTGATAAACTCAATTCTCACTGACTGTCAGCTAGGGTTCTGCATTGTATTATATGGATCAGTGACGTATTGTGTACAGAATTATTCACATTAGATCCTTAACTTGTGACCCGTTCTTATAAGTTGCAATATTGCCTAAGTTGACTCTGGAATCCAACGATAGGTGCAGGAACAAAGTTGTGATCCAAGCACAAAGAAGTTAGAAGAAGTGATTTTAAACATAAGACGAATAACATGAAGGGTCATTTACACTTGCAGCGGGCATCTTTGAGAAACAACTGCGTCATGGATCAATTACATACAGTTCACCAATAATCCCCACAAGAACAAGAACCATTCTCAAAATGGTGGAATCGGTTCCGATCCCTCATTACTATCTTACGGCCAGTGATCTTTGAGATCAACTTTGTCACTGCATGGCAATCTGAACAAACTCGAAGGTTCTTTACTATCTTAATGGGAGTTCCTGGTTTGGTACTGATAAGCCCAAAAGCAATTGCAAGTTTCTCGCTGTGGACTTTAAGATTCTGCTGCTTTTGTGCATCCCCCAGATCATGTAGAACAACACCTGTCTGAGGGATGTAACCATGCGCCTTGAGCCAACCATCTATCTCCTCCAACATCATATATATCTCTTCGGTCTTTGGATGTCTCATATCACCAGCCAGGAATTCATGCATCTTGTTGCCGACTTCAATTGAGCTACAACCAGGTTCCTTTTCTATTCCACTGTCTTTTAACAAGGTCCTCATTCTAGCCACACCGTCCCAATTACCGGTTGCTGCATATATGTTAGAAAGGAGGACATAAGTCCCTGAATTTGCAAGATTATAGCCAATAAGAAACTCTGCAATTTCCTCTCCCAGAGTTAAGTTGCCATGAAGCCTACAAGCTCCAAGCATGGTTCCCCATATGATAGGATCGGGGTCAATCTCCATGTTCTTAACAAGCCCATATGCTTCTTCTAAATGCCCTGCCCGGCCGAGAAGATTAACCATACATCCATAATGCTCCATCTTTGGTTCAATCCCATATTTATTTTTCATAGAACGGAAAAGCTCCCTTCCTTCACTAAGCAAACCAGCATGACCACAAGCATTCAAGATGCCAATGAAGGTTATATCAGTAGGTTGGTATCCAAGCCCGCACATCTCATTAAATAACTGCAAAGCATCTTGACTAAATCCATGTGTGGCATACCCAGTAATCATTGAATTCCAAACAACAACGTCCTTGTATTTAATCCTTTCAAAAACCAACCTGGCATCCTCTAAACTCCCACATTTGCTATACATATCAATCAGAGCAGTACCGACATGAGAATTAACCGCAATACCATTATTCTGAACATAAGAATGAACCCATCTCCCTGATTCTAAAGCACCAATCTGCCCGCAAGCAGAAAGAACAGCCAATGCAGTCACTTCATTAGGGATTACTTTGGCCTTCAACATTTGTCTAAAAAGCACCAACCCCTCGTTGGCCAATCCATGCTGCACATACCCATCAATCATCACATTCCAGCAAACTAAATCCCTTTCCTCCAATCCATCAAACAACACTCTAGCCTCCTTGACCATCCCATGTTTTGCATAACAAGTAATCATCGCAGTCAATGAAACTAAACTCTTCTCGGGCATATCATCAAACAGATTACGTGCGGACACAAAATCTCCGTCTCTTGCATAGACATCTAACAGACAAGTCCTCACATACAAATCCGAATCAAACCCAAACTTTATCGCTTGAGCATGAATTGTTTTAGCTGGTTCTAGTGGGCAGGATTTTAGAATCGACGAAAAAGTAAATGCATTTGGAGTAATTTCATGTGTTAGCATTTGTGCAAAAAAGAAAAGGGCCTGGTAATGGAGATTGTGGAAAGCATGTGCGTGGATAATTGAGGTGTAAAAGAAGACATTAGGATTCTTGGTTTGGTTAAAGAGAGTAAGAGAGTGGTTAAGGTAACCCAGAGAGGAGTAAGAGCGCTGGAGCTTGAAATTGAGAATCTGGTGACGATTGAGATTGTGGCGGTAAAGAAAGGCATTAATTTGGTGAATTTGGTCTATGGATCTTGATTTATCAATTATGACTGCAAGCTTTTCCTTCGATGGGTGGTTGACAACGGTGGAGGAGCGGCTAGTCGTGTTTGTGTTTGATTGGGGCGGTAGCAGCGGTGGGTTAGTTTGGAGGAAGGTAGCAGATGACATAGTATCATTCGCTTTTGCTTTGTTGTGGGGAATTGCAGAAATGAGACGCGAAATTTGAAATTAAAGAATTTATTTATTTTTTAAAAAAAATTTCAGAGTTGAATTGCCTAATCAAAATTATAAACTCTAAATACCAATTATTTGAAAAAAAATTGTTAAAAAGAAGTCTTTGAATATTATTCCATCTATTTTTAAATAATTATCGTTTTAAAAATATAATTTTATTCCTAAATAATTATCTTTTTAAGTTATCAATACATATTAATTACTTTTTTTTATTTCACCCTTATTTAATATAAAAAAATTAATTAAATAGATATCTACTCATTTTGAAACTTTATATAAAGTTAATAATTATTATAAAGGTAATATAGTATTTTATACATATATTAAATACATTCTTTAATTTATGTGAATAAACTTTAAACGATAATTATTATGTAAAATTTTAATGGATATTATTTTGATATATTAACGTAAAATTATAAAATATCTAAAAGGATTAGGACAGTAAACATATTGCTCATTAACCAAAATCTAAAATTCAATTTAATTGAATTATCTTATTTAAATGTACAGAGAGTACATCAAATAATAATTTATATTTTTTAACATCTCCCCCAATTTTAAACAAATCAATATTGATTTATAAAAGAAAATCCTATAAGAAATTATTGTCATCTTCTCTACCACAGCTGCTCAACTCCAATGAAATAAATTTTAATATTTTTTATTTATTTAGAATTAAATAAAATTTGAATACAAACTATAATAATTGCGCATAATTCATGTCAACAATACAACAAGTTTAAATATTAATAAAAACTATATTAAATCTTTCATGTCAATTTCAAAAATAATTAATTCAATTATTTTTGAATTTATATTTGATAAAAACTCCTTTAATTTCATGTATTCATGTTATAACTTTTCAACATAAATTTAATTTCCTTCAACATTTATATTTGACTGTCAATTTACTTTTCCAATAAAAAAAATTATGATTTTAATGCAAATTAGTTAGTTATTCAATACAGTAAAATAACAATATATATTCATGCACAATGACTTTCTCATGTAGATATACCCCACAATGATCATGAGAAATACATATTTACTTATATATTTTCTTAATCAATCATATCTTCAAATGGAAGCTTTTTCCATTATATATGATTGGCCAAACCAGTGTCAATGGCGAAACATAATATTTTATAAATTCAAATTTAGTGCATAAACAATTAAAACTTTGTAATACTTTTATTACATAAGTAATTAATAATAATAATAATAATAACAACAACAATAATAACAACAAAGATAACAACAACTTTTCTCTGAACACTGATGCGTGTTTTAGTTTCTAAATATATTGGTTTATGAGATTTTTTAATTTAAGAAAATAAAAAAAGCCTTGAAAGAAATATTTATCATTTGGTTATTTAATTTTCAGTGATAAATCTCATTTGTTAATGTTGAAATGATTGTTGATTTCATTATATGTACCATTAATGGTGTTTAAAGCAATTATAATTTATTTCTTGATAAGATTAATCAATAGATTAAATATATTGTCAGTCACCAATTTTTACACTTACTTCATTTTGGACATCAATTGTTGTTATTTCAGTTATCAATTTGAATTCACATTTGATTTATATATTGATATGACAAAAAATTTTATTTATTTCAAATTCGGCTGCCACATCAATAAAATGCCAACTATTGATAATATTTAAATTGAAGTTAATCCTAGCATATCATATGGATATAAGAGAAAAAAAAAAATGAGAACAAATTCTTTTTAAAATTATATTATTAATACACTAACTAAAATGCATGAAGCAACAAAATTAAAATTTTTAATCTAATATAATATGAGCTCTTTGATCAAAAACATAACAGTATAGAAAATAATTCAAAGAGCTATATTTTTATTGTACAATTGTGACCAATATATACACGTCAATAAGAATGACGAAAAAGGATTAACTAGATTAATGACTAAACTTGAGCCTAAAGTTTGAGAATAAAAATAGGAATACTACATTAAAAGAAACAATATCAAACTAATTGGGAAAAACACAAAATACAGTAGTAATAGTATAGGACAGGAGATTTCAACACTCCCCTCAAATTGGAGCATGGAGATCACAAATGCCCAATTTGTCTAAAAGGTGATGGAATTGTGCATGACCAAGTGCCTTAGTAAAAAAGATCACCAACTTGATCACTTGAATGAACATGTCATGTTGAAATGATTCTTTGATTTCCACGATATTAGGCTATGACCAAGAAAGACTACATAACCTGTGGTTGATTGCCTAGTTGTAGGACAACTTTCACAATTTGAATCACAATATGTCATCAATTCCAATGAAGAGGAAGAGGAAAGAAAAGTACCTTGGCCAGGAGCCTTTTTAATATAACGGATAATTCTATATGCTGCATTTAAATGAGGAACACAAGGGTCTTGTATGAATTGGCTTAGAACTTGTACGAGGTAGGTGATATTTGGGTGGGTAATGGTTAAGTATAGCAGTCTTCCAATAAGCCGACGATATTGGCCTACATCTAAAACTGGATCACCAATATTAGCAGCTAGATTATGTCTTGACTTCATGGGAAAGCTAGTTGGTCGAGCATTCAGCAATCTAACTTCTTCAAAAAGATCAAGTGCATACTTTCATTAAGAGCTATGCTTTCCTTATTATGTGCCACCTCGATGCCAAGAAAATACTTAAGAACTCCAAGATCTTTGATGTGAAAAACTGAATCAAGATGGTGCTTCACCTAATGTATTGTAAGTGGATCATGCCCTACCACAACTACATAAACTAGCAATGCTGTAAAATTATTTATTCGCACTAAAGTAAACAAGGAATTATCTGCTGCTGATTGCTTAAAACCAAATCGTTGAAGAGATTTGGAAAAAGTTTGAAACCAATTTTGTGATGCCTGCTTGAGTCCATAAAGAGATTTTTTGAGTCTGTAAACACGGTTGTCTCCTGGTCTAGCAAAGCCTTGTGGTATTTTCATATAGACCTCTTCATGCAAGTCATCATGCAAGAAGGCATTATTTATATCTAGTTGGTGCAATTCCCAGCGATGTAGAGCAACAATAGATAATAGATACCGTAAGGTTGTAATCTTGTTAACTGGGGCAAAAGTGTCATGGTAATCTAGTTCTTAAACCTATGTAAATCCTTTAGCAACCAAACGTGCCTTAAAGTGCTCAATAGTGCTATCATATTTATATTTAATTTTGTAGACCCATTTAGAATTAATAGCATGTTTACTTTGGGGTAGGTGCTCTAATGTCCATGTTTGATTTTCTTCCAAAGCACGAATTTCCTGACTCATGGCATGTCTCCATCAGGGATCTTTAACTGCTTAGTGAAAATGTTTAGGCTCATCTAAAGAAGAAATAGATGACAAAAAAGCTTTGTGGTTATGGGTGAGGTGTGAATAAGATAAATTATGTAAGATAGAGTCAACTATGCTTGAGTTTGTTGATGGAAGGGAGTCTTGAGATGGCACCATGGAAGGTAATAGCTTATAGTTGAATCCAAATAGTTTTATGGATACACGTCGAGACCGAACTGGTCGCAACAATGTCGGACTGTGGTGGTCAGGACTGTTGGTTTGAGGACTTGAGACGTCTGCCTCTGTTCCATCATTATGAGGTGATAAAGCTCTCATTGGTGAAGTTGTCTGGTTAAGCTCATCATTTTCATTACAAATTTGGTGGTTTGTTCAAGAATATCTAAGCTTGGGTAGGTAGAGGTTGTGTCGAGAAAATAGGAAGATAAGTGATCAAGGTTCATAGGTGTCTTTTCCATTGATGGCAATGGAGGTGTACTATTTGGTTTACTATCTGCTTGGAAGGGAAAAATTTTTTCATAAAAAATCACATCTCTTGAGACAAATAATCTTTTCATTTCTAAATTATAAACCTTATAGCCTTTTTTTTCCATGTGGATATCCAAGAAAAATGCAGCGGTGAGCTCTTGGTGAGAATTTATCTTTTGTCTTATCATGGTTATAAATATAGCAGAGGGAGCCAAAGACTTTCAAATGACCATAACTTGGTTTAATTTTTTATGGAACAAAACTTCATATGGACTCTTATTGTCAAGGACAGGTGTAGGCATCATATTTATAAGATGGACTGCAGTCAAGACACATTCTCTCCAAAACCTTAAAGGTAAATATGATTGAAAATGCAAGGATCGAGCTACCTCAAGAATGTGGCGGTATTTGTGTTCCACTCGCCCATTTTGTTGCGGTGTAGAGACACAAGAAGTTTGATGATCTATCCTATAAGCAATGAAAAATTCCCTCATTTTCCCGGAAACAAATTCGCCTCCATTATCACTTTTTACCACCCTGATCCTGGAGTGAAATTGGTTTTGCACAAAATAACAAAAACTGGTTAGGTAATCATAAGTTTGTGATTTATTTTTCATAGGGAACACCAATGTGCATCTAGAACAATCATCCACTATAGTTAGGAAAAAATGAGCACCACTTAATGAAGGAACAAAACATGGTCCCCATCTATCAACATGAATAAGGTCAAAACAATTTATGCTCCATTTATTGCTAATGGAAAAAGGTAAACGGGTTTGTTTGGCTTTATGACAAGCATCACAAACTTCATGAAAATTACTAAAAATAATGGTTCCAAAAATAGACTTTAATTTGTCAAAAGGGTAATGGCCTAAACGCATATGCCACAAAACATAATCTAATTCAAGAGTACTTCAACTTGCTATTCCACACTGCCCTTCCAATTGATAAATTCCATCTTGCAATCTACCCGTTCCAATCAGCGTCCTTGTATATAGGTCCTGGAGAAAACAAAAATTTGGAAATAATGTTACTGAACAATTCAAGTCTTTAGTAACTTTTGAAACGGAGAGAAGGTTGCATTTGAAGCCAAGCACACAAATAACTTTCTTTAGCTTTATGTTTAGTGTAACATGTGCATTACCAATATAGGATACTGGAAGAGAAGAGCCATAAGGTATTTTCACATTTGGGTGAGTAGAGACATGCTCATTGTTATCAAGCACCTTTTTATTTCCAACCATATGGTCGGAAGCACCACTATCAATTATCCATGGGTCATTGACTAAGTACATTTACCTGCAAAAGTTGCTAGTCCCTCATTACCATTGTTCTGGTTTGTTGATGGTATAAAGAGGGCCAATAACTTTGAGCATTGTTCTGCCATTAGTCCAAAAGCTTGCTGAACCTGTTGGTGTACATTGTTGGACACAAGGTTGTTTGGCCTTGGCTCACGCCATTGCTGTTCACCAAAGGTGGTCATCCGATGTTCAGTTGTTGTCATGTTGCCTTGTCCTTGTCATTGTCTTGAGTTAGCTCTCCCATTGTTCCCACGACTTTGTTATATAATTTTCCAATTAATTGGATATCCTATGATTTTAAAGCATTCCTTTTTGAGATGTTCGTTTTTGCCACAGTGCTCATATTTCTTTTTGGATCTATTTCCCAAATCGTGTCCTTTGTTCATGTTGCCCATTTCTACATTGCTGCAATCTAGTCTTGCTGCAAAGGCTGCCCCCTCTGAAGCTGGTGTCTGATGATGATTTCTCTACATGGAGAATTGATGCTCTTCTTGTAATGCTAGTGAGAAAATTTTGCTAAGTGATGGTGTTGGCTCTATAGACAAACACTTGAGACCTCAAGCGATCAAAATTGTTGTTCAAACCAAGTAAAAACTGATGAGCCTTTTCTCTTTCACATCATTCTTGGTGCGCCTATGTTGCTTCACATTTACAGCATGGTAGTGGATCACAAATTTGTAGTTCCTGCCATAAAGTTTTTAAACTTGGTGTTGTATTGCGTTAGGGGTTGCCCATCCTCTTGACTAAGGTTGGAGAATTCCTTTTTGATTTTGAATAAGCGTGGTGCATTACTTTGCCCATACATTTCACAAAGTTCTGACCATATTTCATGTGTCATTTTCGCATATTCTACACTTTCTTGTATATCTTTAGTTAGAAAGTTTCTTATCCAAGCTTTTACCATGGCATCATTCATTTTTCACCGTTGAAAATCTTATGAGTTTGAATTTGGTGACGGCAGACTCCCATCAATAAATCCACCCTTACTCTTTGCATATAGGTTGTCTCCATGGATTTCTTCCATGATGCAAAATTTTTTCCCCGTGAAAGGTGTGGTAACA
>CATIWM010192037.1:0-12929 GCA_949671775.1 Mallotus repandus
AAAAAAAAAACAATAAAAGTGATTAGAAGAACAAATAAAGGAAATAAAAATAAAACAAAATAAAGAATAATATAATAGAGGAAAAGAAGAATTAAAACAAAATAGAAGACAAGAAAATAAACAAAGAAGAATAAGAAAAAGAAGAAGAAGCGAGATGTAGTGCAGATGCCATTTGATTACTCCTCAAAGTGGATTTAATCACTGTTTTGGTATAGAATCCGTAGAATCTTGTTTCTCTTCTCAAGGGCTTTTTGTGTTTGTTTTTAAAAAGAACGTAAAGAAAACTTTCCTTTTTTGTAAAACCTTATGTCCATTCTCTTTTTCTCTTTTTGTTCTCAGTACTTTGCCTCTCTCTATTTTTTTTTCAAAGCTCCCTCTCCTTCTCTTCCTTCTCCCTTTATTGTTTTTAACTTCAACCCATCAAACCACCCCGTAGATTAGGTTGGTTGTTATAGGAGAGGATAAATTCCTCTCATTATCAAAAAAAAAAAAAAACAAGAGGATAAAAACTCTTATTTAAATTTAAAGTCTATCACGATTGATAAAATTAACAGGATAAAATTAGGCTTATTTATCCCTTTTTTTTGAAATTTATTTTTGACCAATGAGAATTCACAAAAAATTAAAAAAATCAAAATCATGATATGACCCTTGAAAGAATTAAAAACTTTGCAATTAGGTCCTTAAAAAATGTTACAATTGAGTCCCAAAAAACTTTGTAATTTAGCCTTGAAATTCGAAATTCAAAATTCTAAGGATCTATTTATAACGAATTATCATCATCGGATCCTCTGTTGCATTTGCACTGCTATTTCAAAATTAGGTGCTTACATCTTGCTACTCTTTCAAACGACGTGCTTATTGGAAAGCTTCTCACCCATGAGCTTACAATAAAGCAAGTGGTAAAGAGCAAGAAGAGAAGGAAGAGAAAAAAAAGAGCATTGCATTAAAAGCTTTACAAAATGATAGTGAAGAAGAAAACCTTGAAGATTTAAGTGATGAAGATGGTGAGATTGCTATGCTCACAAGAAACTTCAAGAAATTCTTGAGAAAACAACATACCTTAAGAACAAGAGACTTCAACAAGAAGTATGAAGGAGAAAGTAAGAAGAAAAAAAAATAAGTTACTTGCTATGAATGCAAGAAACCGGGTCACATCAAAAGTGAGTGCCCCAAACTAAAATTCAAGAACAAAGGAATGCACTATGCATATGTATTGGTTGATGATTAGTCTATATTTACTTGGGTATGTTTTCTTGCTCATAAGAATGATGTTTTTAATGCATTTGAAAATTTTACAAAACGAGTTAAAAAAAGAAAAGGTTTTTGCATTACTTTTATTAGAAGTGATCATGGAATCGAAATTGAAAATAAAATTTTTAAAACATTTGGCAGTGAAAATGATATTTTACATATATTTTCATCTCCTAAAACTCCTCAACAAAATGGGGTAGTTGAAAAGAAAAATAGAACTCTTGTGGAAATGGCTATCACAATGATTCATGAGTATAATTTACCTCTATACTTTTGGGCAGAAGCCGTTAACACATCTTCCTACATTTTAAATAGAGTTTTCAAAAGACCAATTTTAAATAAAAATTCTTATGAGCTTTGGAACAATACAAAATCCATAATCTCATATCTAAGAGTATTTGGATGCAAGTGCTTTATATTAAATACCAAGGATAATCTTGAAAAATTTGACTCTATAGTTGATGAAGGAATTTTCCTAGGCTATTCCACCTCTAGCAAAGCATATAGAGTTTTTAGTAAAAGAACTCTAGTAGTAGAAGAGTTCATGCATGTTGTATTTGATGAATTTAACCCACTTGATCCTAAAAAGGATTTTTGTAGTATTGATGATATTGTAGACGAGTTTGGGGAAATAAACATTGAAGAAGAAAGTGCTAGCAAGCCTTTAGAACTTGAAGGTCCAAGCAAGAAAGAAATACAGGAGATGCCTCAACCTACCTTGAAGGATGATCTTCCAAAGGATTGGCAATTCAAGAGAGTACATCCTCAAGACCTCATTATAGGTGATACTACAAAAGGGTAACAACTAGATATCAACTTAAATCATTAGTTAATTTAGCATTTCTTTCTTAAATTGAGCCTAAAAATGTTGATGATGTTTTGAATGATGAATTTTAGGTCCTTGCAATGCAAGAAGAGTTAAATCAATTTGAGAGAAATAAAGTTTGGACTTTGGTTCCTAGATCGAAACATCATCCTATTATAGGCACCAAATGGGTGTTTAGAAATAAGATGAATGAATAAGGTGTCATAACTAGGAACAAAGCAAGACTAGTAGCTAAAGGTTATAATCAGGAAAAAGGCATTGATTATGATGAAACCTTTGCCTTACAAGGTTAGAAGCTATTAGAATGCTACTTGTATTTGCATCATTTATGAGTTTTAAACTTTATCAAATGGATGTTAAAAGTGCATTTTTGAATGGTTTTATTGAAGAAGAGGTTTATGTTGAACAACCTCCGGGTTTTGAAAATTTTGATTTTCCAAATCATGTGTTTAAACTCTTAAAAGCATTATATAGATTGAAACAAGCTCCAAGAGCTTGGTATGAAAGGTTGAGCAACTTTTTATCAGAGAAGGGCTTCTCTAAAGGAAAAGTTTATACAACTTTTTTCATAAAGAAATCTGAACAAGATTTATTAATTATTCAAATTTATGTGGATGATATTATTTTCGGTGCTACTAACCATTGCTTATGTGAGGAATTTTCTAAGTTAATGCAAGGAGAATTTGAAATGAGTATGATGGGTGAACTCAAGTTCTTCCTTGGACTTTAAATCAAGTAATGCAAAGATGGGATTTTCATTAATCAAACCAAGTATGCTAGAGACATTCTCAAGAAGTTTGGAATGGATGGAGTCAAATCAAGCAAAACTCAAATGAGTACCACAACCAAACTCAACAAAGATGAGAATGGAAAACTGATTGATGAAAAGCGATTTAGAGGTATGATTGGATCCTTTCTTTATTTAACTGCTAGTAGACCTGATATCATGTTTACTATTTGCTTGTGTGCTCATTTTCAATCTAGTCCTAGGGAGTCCCACTTGAATGCAATCAAAAGAATTTTCAAGTATTTAAGTGGAAGTTTGCATTTAGGACTTTGGTATCCTAGGAGTTCATCCTTTGACTTGATTAGTTATTCCGATGTAGACTTTACTGGTAGTTTATTAGATAGAAAAAGCACTTCCAAAACTTATCAAGTTTTAGGACAATTTTTAGTTTCTTAGTTTAGTAAGAAACAAGTTTCGGTTGCCTTGTCCACTGCAGAAGTAGAATATGTTGTTGCAAGTTTATGTTGTTCACAAGTATTGTGGCAAAAACAACAATTGATGGACTATGGCATTAAACTTGATCACATTCCAATCAAATGTGATAATACAAGTGCTATAAACCTTAGAAAAAATCCCATTCAACATTCTAGAACCAAGCATATAGATATTAGACATCATTTCTTATGTGATTATATTCAAAACGGTGATTTCTCACTTGAATTTGTTGATATAAATAATCAACTTGCTGATATTTTCACCAAACATCTCGATGAAGAGAGAATGAATGTCACTAAGCATGAACTAGGCATGATTGATGGTTTTAGTTTGTCTTAATTATTTGTATTCAGTGAATAGTAAGTTGTAATAGAAGCAAAGCTTCTATAGTAACAGAAAGCTGAGATAAATAGTAACCTGCAACAGAAGCAAAGCTTCTATAGTGACAGAAAGCTGAGATGAAAAGTAACCTGCGACTGAAGCAAAGCTTTTATAGTGACAGAAAGTTGAGATGAATAGTAGGCTACGACTGGAGCTCTGCTTCTATGGTGATAACCCAACGGACAAATTTTTGAATTGTAAGATGAACAGTAGGTAGCGATTGAAGCAAGAGCTATTATGGTGACAGAAAGCAAAAGTGAATAGTAGGCTGCGACTGAAGCTCTACTGATATGGTGACATCCCAACTGTCATATTTTTAAATTTAAAAAAGATTCGTTGGAGACATGTTTGACATCTCCAATAACCATATTTTTGAGTGTTTATCTATATAAACACCTACTTGAGCTCAATTGAAGTTAAGAGACACTTGTTTATTATATTTTTCTATCATAACATTCATCAAAGCTCCCAAAATCTCAAATATTCATTCTTTGTTTGTATAACTTTTGTGAGAGTTGGTTTTGTGTTAGAAATATAATTTCTCTTCATATAAAATCTTGGGATAGATTAGAAGGGAAGTGAGATATATTTCTAGTGAAATTGGTTTAAGTGTTTAGCCATTAAAACACTTGGGAATTGGTTTTAGAGTAAGTCTAGAAACTCTTTTTTATAAGGTTGAAAGAGTGAGCCTTAAACCCTTATATATTCTCAATCTTGTGATTGGAAATCGTAACTTGGGGATAAGTTAGGTGGAGACGTATGATTGTTATTGAATTTGAACTCCTTAAATCATTGAGTTCATTGTTCTTCCTACTCTACTCTCTTTCAATTTTTGTGTATTCCTTAAATTCATTTTTATTTTACTAAAATCCTTCACTTGCCTTATTAACCACCCCCCTTTAAGGCATTTTCATGATTTACCATTGAAAATTAGTTGTTTATTAGTCAAAATCGGTTGTTCATGTGCAAAATTGATTTTTCTGCATTTCGGCCAAAACTAAACACTTTAAATCACCAAAATTCATCCTACTTACATTCTAAACACCAAATATAACCTAAATCATATTATGAAACGCTTTGGGTGTGAAAAATTTAAAAGAAGATTGCAAGAAAAGTCACTTAGTTGGATAGATGTGATTATAAAGATCATAGAACAATGATGGACATTCTCCAATAATTGATTTGATGTTTGGAAGTTGTATACTACCACGTTTATGTTAGCATGGATTCACATGGCTGTATCCAAATAGATGAGGAGTCAGTTGTTATGCCATTTGTAGTTCATAGGAATTCTGGTGATATGAAGAATAAAATGAAAAAAAATGAAATGGATACATTAAAAAAGTATGATGGCAAAATTGCCAAAAGATTCCTAACTTTTCAAGCTATTCCCTTTGCACACCCTAAACTTTTGAAGTTTTGCCGGGCCTTGTAGATAACTTCAGAACAGCTACAATAAGTTTCTTTAGCCTATTCGGACATTATTGCATCAAAACAATCATTAATTTTCGTTAGTTATATGGTGAAGTGGGATCCACCTAATTAAGAAAAAAAAATACAAAAATGATCCTCATGTTTATCCTAATTCTCACTTTGATACTTTATATTTTTATTTTAAAGTAAATTTATTATTTAATAATTTATTTTTATTTTCAAATATTAAGAATAAATTATTGAACCTTCAAATTTTAATTATATTTTAAAATTTAATTGAAGTTCTAAATTAAAATAAGAATTATATAGGTGAAAATCATTTTTTCATGCTGAAAGTTTGAATATATTTTTATATATTTATTCATATTATTTTATAATCTTCTATAAGATGTTAGTCGTATAAATTATATTTTAATTCTAACTAAATTAATCAATATGTATATATACATATATATAATAAATGCTAAGCTCTAAAGTTATTAAGCCGAAAATTTAACAAATGTCTATCTTCATATTTGAGTATTCACTCTAAAAGCTAATATGTCAAACAATCAAAAATCCTATTTTTTTATTATTAATAAAATATTTATTATATTTTTTAATATTATTTTTAACTAAAAGACTAATATATATATTCCAATACTACTCAAATTCTAAAAGTATAGATATAATACTTTTTTTTAATCTCAAATTATTCAACAATTTTTCCTAAACTATTATATATGTATATTAAATGCTAAGTTCTAAAATTATTAAGCCAAAAATTCGACAAATGTCTATCTTTATATTTGAGTATTCACTATAAAAACTAATATGTCAAACAATTAAAAATCTTAATTTTTATTATTAATAAAATATTTATTATAGTTTTTTAGTATTATTTTTAACTAAAACACTAATATACATATTTCAATACTACTCAAATTCTAAAAGTATTTATATAATACATTTTTTTAATCTCAAATTACTCAATCATTTTTCCTAAACTATTAGAAATTCTATTTTAAAAATTTTCTTAACTAAAACACTATTATACATACTCCAACTTAATAGTGTCAACACAAATCTTATTATATTTAAAAATAATGGCAATAAATATTAAAAAAAATAAAATTAATTTAATATATTTTATTTTTAATTTATTTCGTTACCTTTTTCTCTTTATAAAAATTTTTATTTTAAAATACATTTGCAAATTGAAAGAAATTAGAATTGTTAATTCTCTACAATGTTTCAGGGAGAAAATATTTTCTGGAACAAGTAAATCATAATAATTTTTGTCTCTATTTTCTATATTTATTATTATTTATAATTATATATTATATATTATTTATATATTAATAATAATATTATTTATTTATATATTAATTATATAATAAATAATAAATAATAATATAATAAATATATAAATTATAAATAAATAAATAATAAATAATTATATCTGTTTTATTCTATATAAAACACTTTAATTATACTACATTTAAAACACTATTTTTCTTTTTCATTAGAAATTTTATCTTTTAATTTAATTAATTAAACATCCATCTTTTATTCAATTAAAAATATTTTTTTATTTTTATTTAATATAAATATAAATATATAATTTATCAAGTATATTCTATTTTTCTTTTATTTTATTTTTTCAATTATTATTATTACTATAATCTTAAAAAATATATATCTACTTTTAATAAAAATTAAAATAAAATTATTATAATAACTTTCTAAACTTTCACTTTTATCATAAAATGAAACACGTCAGATTTAGAAACTTGAAAAATATAAAGTGTAGAAGTGAGAATTAGGGTAAAAATGAGGGTCACTTAAGTAAACAAAATAATGAAATAAACGACATCGCACCATTTGTACGCTGGTCTAATTTCCAGCTCCATTGAACTTGAAATGGAGAAACACATTGAAAATTTCCTAAATAAAATCTCTACATCCTGCATAACAATATCAACGATCGCGCTCCTCTACCTTTATTTCCAAACTCCGGCAACATGCGTAGCACCAAACACACTCATCACGAAACCCCACCTCAAATTCCCAACATCAACATGCGATCCATCACTCAACCGGCCTCAGCACAGCCTCTCCAAAAAGAACCAACGTCTCTGGTCCTCGAACGCCTGGCTTTCTCAAGTTTCTTCCTACACCACATTCTTTTCACACCTCAATCTCCTACACAACAGCTCTAAAGTCCTTTGCGTGTCTGCTGGTCCTGGCCATGCAGTCATGGCTTTGAATAAAATGGGTGTTAGCGATGTTTCTGGTGTTGAGCTTGCTGATTCCTTACCTCTTGTTAGAAGGGCTGATCCCAACAATTTACCCTTTTTTGATGGGGTATTTGATTTGGGTTTTACTGCGCGTCTAAGGGAGGCTTTGTTCCCGTTGAGATATGTTGAGGAGATGGAGAGGACTGTGAGGAGAGGTGGGGTTTGTGTTGTGGTTGTTGAGGAATGTGGTCATAGTGATGTTAATGACATTGTTGGTTTGTTCAGGAGGTCCAAGTTTGTTGGTGCTGACAATGTTACTTTGATTGGATTGAAGATGACTAGGATTATTGTCAAGGTTGTTGGTGTTTTTTCTTCTACTTCCTCAGAGTGAATTTTTTTATTTCTTTTCTCTTGGTAATTTTTGCTTATTTTGTCTGATTTTAAAATATTGAATTTCTTTCTCATGATTTTTTTTTTTTTGGGTTTTTGGGTTCATTGTTGGCTTCATGTGGTTGCTTCTAGCATTTAAAATTAATAGTCCTTGTTAACAATCAGCAAAATTCAGTTGTAAATGTTTATGTGTTTTCAGTACGCTTGGATACAGCGAAACATTGAGAATTCAGTGGTAAGTGAACCATCATTCGTAAATGTTGTGTCATTTGTATACTAGGATAGACAGGAACATTGAGAATTCAGTGGCAACTGAACCATATAAATTCTTAAACATTGAGAGGGTTAAGAATTCGAAAATACTGAATCTGAAGGAAGTTATTGTTTTTTGAGGACTAAAGAGATAAACTCTGGAGTATTTTGTTAGAGTATGGCTTTATTTTTGTCTTGATTCTTCAAAATCTAGCTAGAGCGCCTATGTACTTCATTTCGCATAGAGTCAAATTTGTTTCCCACCTGCTGAGTTTCGGAATTCTTTTTATCTTTCTTCCTCCCTGATTCTATATTCCCAATCTGATCTCGGACGTTTGGTGCATCAGCTGTTGGGTACATCGCTCTTTTTCGGCGTTTTACTTTATCATGTGATTTCTCCATGATCCTTTGTTATTGTTTCTAGATATTTACAGTTAAGTAACTATTGTCAGTATCTGAGATTGAGCATTGATTCAAGTTCAAATGTTATCGGAGGGTGTAGTTGATCATATAAGATATAATCTGCAGTGGGCATGGAATTGACTGCTAAGGTTGTTACTAGAATACTAGCATTAACATAGGTATGAAAATGGCTAAGGGTCTTGTTAGTAGTGTCAAAATTAGCCAATTTGTCTTAGTGGCAAAGGTGCTTAGCACCCTGAGGTGTGTCTCAGGTTCACGATGCACCTCCTCCTCCCTCGCTGTTGGCACTTTCCAATTCATACGAAAAAATGTCAGTAAGTTAATCTTACACACATGAGGAGAGTTAAAGTTTGTTAGCATTTAGGGTAGCTAGAGTGGCAGTCAGAAAGGGCAATATAAGCAAGAAGTCTCTTGTGTCTGTGTGATTGTACAACAACAGATTTCGGTTTTCTTTCTAGATTCTCTTTCTTCTTATACCATCTCTCTCTTTTTCATTCCCCTCCTTTCGTTTCTTGCTATCACTTTATCCTCACTGATGCTCAATTGAGAATTCAATCAACAATAAGTAGCAACAGAGCCATTTTTCAAATTTTAGAGTTAGACTTTTATGACTTGTTCTCCATTTCTTGGTTAAAAAACTACTATTAACTCAATGTCTTGTTTGTAAATGAAAAATAATAATAACAACAAAATAAAACCCGGCACTAGTGATAATACAAATTGCTAGGAAACAAAGAAGATGAAGGGAAATAATCATTATCAAGACCTTAATTAATGTATGTTTAGTGATCAAATTTGGTGGCTATGATATATGAGAAATTAACGGGGATCATGTAACAGGTGATCAAGGATGATGAAGTGACGATGATGATAAAAAAATTAGTGTTCGTGATGATGTACAAACAACTTGTGAAACCATAAATCCCATAAAACAATTGGAGGGGAAAATGAAACTGATGATTTTAAGATTTTCAAAAATCAACTTCTCTCTGAGATGGCAGCAAAGGTCTTTCCATGTGGATTAGCAGGTGGACTTCTTTGGAGGTGAGATGACCAATAAAGTTGCTGCAAATGTTTTGGTATTTGGAAGATGATTCCTTTCGATGAGAATTTTTTGACACCAAGAAGTTCTAGGATAATGGTGGGCTCTCAAATCTGAGGTGTTGGTATGTATGAGAGTAAGCAGCAATATTTGATGGTAACATGGACAGAGGCTGCCGGTCTATTGAAGGAAATTGAGTATGGTGCAAATTATGGTTCAGTCATTGGATAAATAAGCTGCAATTTAAGAATCGACACCTTTTACCGTTCTTTTATGTGATTTTAAACTTAAAAAATCACAATGTGTTCTAGCAATATTAGTTGGCAGCAGCATGAAGTTCTCAAATTCTGATTTTCCTGTGGTATTATAGGCCTATTGCTACAATGGTGAAGGACGATTACTAGTGGCATAAATTCGATTTGCGGTGGCATCTTAACGGAAAAGTATTCATATGAAGGGAAATGATTGTGTAGAAGCTGGGCTAAAGGATAGATTGAAGTTCAAAAACTGCCATGGCATAAAGTTTTTTTGGGTAGATGAGCCATACCAAGGATGTAAAAGATAGATAAGGTTGGAAATTGGTTATTGACAAATGAGGAGGTTCAAAGTGTGTTTGCAGTGAGTTAGAGAAGCCACAGTCAGTAGCTATATAAACAAGAAGTTACCACTTGCATAGTGATTGGTCAATAACAAAATTTCTTCTTGCTCCCTAGGCCTACTGTATTCTCTCTCTCTCTCTCTCTCTGTTTTTTTTTTTTTTTTTTTTGCCAATTGTTCTTTAGTGATCCTTATTAGCTTCTGATTGAGAGACAGATCACCATCAAATTAGATGTGTATGGAGAAGGCTAACACTTGGGGATAAATTATCTGGATTGATTTGGGAGTTTTGTACCTACTACTTTACCTGTTACAACTGGAAATACAGCCTCTAGGTTCCTAACACCAGTATTCATTTACAAGAGATTCACACATGGGAAAAAAAAATAAAGACAATTTCCTCAACTGTCTTTGCTTTTATTTTGCTTCTTATTTAGTTATAATTGATTCTTAGAATTTTCCTATTTAAGTTTACTAAGAATTATGGAAAATAGGGTTCAGAGTTAGGGACTAATCTACCCTCAGAATTAGGGTTCTCTCTAATAAGCCCTTAATTAAAATTCAACATAGGTTAGCAAGGCAGAAATTTCAATAAGCAGCGTTCAACTTCTTTCGATCTTTGTAGTGAATACTAGACCCATAACTTGATCCTAAACATAAGGACGTAAATACTTGGTACTATACAAATAGTCATGGGGATTTTCAAAGTTTACAGCAACTGTGATGCATGGAAACGGATACACAAAAATAAATATGGGGAGACGGTATTTCGTAAAAATATAAAAAACGGAAACGTGGGGGAAACGCATAAATATTAAAAATATAGAAGTATATATATAAATATACAAAATTTATTATATATAATAAAATTTGTATATTTATATATATACAAAAATGAAAATAAATATTATTAATATTTAAATTAGGTTCAATATTCAATATTATTAAATATAACAATTAACATAAAAATAATAATAATAAATTATTAAAATAAAAATGTCTACAAGTTCAACAAAAAATAATTAATAATCAATAAAAAACTAGAATAGAAAAAAAAATATCATGGTACTTATTCTGCTTCACAATTTTTTTCTTTCTCTATGCTTTGATTTGAATCTTCATTAAAAAATACGGACTCCAATTCTGGTTCATCCAATGAAAGATTAGCAAACTCAAGAACTCCTACATCTCCCATACTTCCAAAAGCATCTCCACCCCATGTCCCACATTTTTATCTTCTCATCATTATATGCAGATGTGCTCCTTGACAAAAGCCGAAGGTTATTATGAATAAAAACCAAGTCCTCTGCACGTTTTGGAGTTAATTTGTTCCTTCTATATGAATGAATGAAAGAATAAATACTCCAATTTCTTTCACAACAAGAGGAGGAAGTAGGTTGTCCAAGCACTCTAAAAGCCAACCTTTGAAGTAGAGGTGTATATGAACCAAAGCAAGCCTACCAGTTTTTTGGATTTGTATCATACATACTAGAAATGCAATCTGTGGCCCACTTTTTAAAGAAAAAATTGCATATTCATTATTAACTCTAATACGATCATCTTTATTGGGAAATAGTCGCTTAAAACAATTATTTTTTTCTATGGATATTTCTGCATCCATATGTGGAAATGATCTATCTTCCCCTTCTTGACGCCATTTATCACTATAAAACCTAAAGACAAAACCGTAAGTAAAAAATTATATATACACACACATAAAAGAGAATTAATTAAAATTAAAACATATCCAACGTTAGTATTTGGTTAAATAAAACATATCCAAAATAATATTTAAATTTCATTTATCAAGTTAGTTCAATTTTTTTATGAAAAATTAATTTTAATCAAATTCGTTAATTTACGCTAGAATTATTTTAATAACATATTTCATAAAATTTTAATTATTTAATTTAAATCAAAAATTTGTAAGTTAACGATAATCAATAAAAATATCAAAAAATAAAATATGAATTCATTTAGCTATACACACATATAAAAAGAGAATTACAGAAGTAGAAATTCATTTAGCTAAACAATGAAGTGGAGCGTTATGCTTCATCCAACGTTCCACGAGAATAGTATGGATCTCATTATAGAAAAGAGAAAACTCATGTGGCTGCTTTTTTGCTTTCTCATAAATAATTGTCACATTTTCAATCATAGAATCTCACAACTCATACACTAAATGAAGGCATGGCTTATTTGTGTCACAAGTTCTAATCATATCATAAATGGGTCCAGTAAAAGCAAGAATGTATCAATTTTTTCCCACCAATCCTCATCTACTATCTTTTCACGCACAAACTTAGCTTTTCCTTGGTCATCATCTTGATATTGTACCCATTGTTCACTCATAACCATTGCTTCTAAAGCACACCTAATAAGCTTAAATCTTTTGAGCATGACAACAACAAAAGCAAAGCGAGTGCGTGCAATTGAAAGCAACTTCAAAGAACTAAACCGATTAAATATGGCCAACCTCATTGAATGGTTCATTATAAAATTCTTAATTTGCAAAGCATCTCTATGCACTTCAGTGATCCATTCAAAAGCGATATATATTTCTCCATTGTTGTCCACATTTTTAGGTGCATATATATTCATCAAAGCAAGATTAAGAGTATGCATAACACAAGGAGTCCAATATATTTGAGGAACCTTCAATGATTTCACCAGCACCCTTACAATTTTTGGCATTATTAGTAATTATTTGGACAACATTTTCATGGCCAACCTCATCAATGATCTCTTTTAACAAATTAGCAATGAAATGTTTATCCTTCACCTCACCTGAACAATCAACAGATTTAAGAAACATTGGGCCAGATTCAGAAGCAACCATAAAATTAATTAAAGGCCTTCTTTGTGGGTCACTCCATCCATCACTAA
>CATIWM010192112.1:0-12006 GCA_949671775.1 Mallotus repandus
AAAAGAGAGGACCTAAACCTACTGCCAGAAGAAAGGAAGCTGAAGAACAATCTCAACAAAAAGCTTCGAAGAACAAGCCAATGCAAAAAATGAATTTACGTGGAGTTGTGACTATCAAGTGTAGTGTGTGTGGTCAGATTGACCATAATAAAGGCACAACATTGTAAGTTTGACCTTCTTTTTAGATACTTTCTTGTATTTTTACAGGTCATTTTCTATTTCAGTTTGATAACACCTGAGTTTTTTTAAATGCTAGTCATCAAACAGAGCAACAAGCTCAATTATGAGGGCTGTTGCTTCCCAATCACAATCAACTGTAATAAAATTTCAATGGATGATAGATGTGAGTCATTTTTTTCCATGTAAGTTTGTGTTAAATGGAAAACAATAGTTTGAATTTATTTTTAAAACATTGCAGGGAGCTAGTCATATAAATACAGACACTTCAAATGTCAATGCTCCATTTCTATTTCAAGACTCTCAAAGGAGCACAATTTCTCAAGATGTTGCATGTCAGCATGGAAACATGGACAACTTGGCAAGCCAAAGTAGCTGGACAGTATGGCCAGATTTGGAATCAAGATATGGGATCGAGTTCAAGAGGAGAAAAGATTAACTAGATCTCATAGACATTGTGTACTAGTTAATGTTAATGTTAATCCTCGCATTTACGTATTGAGGACAAGTTTTTTGTTGTGTTTTTGTGATTGATTGATGTTGATAAATCATTATTTTTTGTTTCACAGTTGAAACAAAAATTTACATTTTTGTTTCAATGATGAAACATTAGCAATACGAACCATTAAGTGTACATTGCTACTTTTATATATACTCGTACACAACTACGTGCTTCGCACGTGAATAAAAATTTTTAGACTCGTGATAGTAAATAAATTAGTAATTAAATATATATTTTGACATTATTATTATTACTACTACTATTATTATTAAATAAAAGTTTAAAAAAATAAAAGTGTTATTTATTTATATGATAATTTGATGTTAACTTAATATAGTTATAATTCATTGAATTTTTTTATAAATCTTTTATTTAAATAATTATATGGTATTTCTTCAATATTTTTTATAACTCTATAACTAATTTATATAAAATATATTATGGTCATAACTAATCATAAGATAATAAAATATTTTTAATTATTTTCTTAATAAAAAATTATTTTATATAAAAATTTAAATATTACAACTACATTAAATTTATAATTTATAACAATTTTACTAAATTTTTTATTTCAATTTCTTCAATATTTTTAATATTAATACTTTTTTTTACTCAAAAAGTAATTTAATGAAATTTTTTATTTCAGCTAATAAGTAAATGATAAAGATTAATTAACTAAATTTTAACTCTAATTTGATTTATATTAGATACAATATAAGTATATCTAATTAAAATAGAAAAAATATATATTATTAACAAAATTACTACTAAAAATTTAATTAATTTAATTTGTTTAGAGATAAAATAAAAGTTAACCTAATTAGAATAGGAGACATATTTTCAATTAAATTAGAATTATATTTTAATTAATTTAATTTTTATTAGAGATAAAATAGAAGTTAACCTAATTAGAGTAGTAAATTTACTTTCAATTAAATTAGAATTACATTTCAATTAATTTAATTTAATTTTTATTAGTAAATGACTAAATTATCCAATTTTTATATAATAATGGGTCAATACTTTTTTGTAATTTTGTTTGTCCTCCCCCTCTTCGTATGTATATATGTATATATATATATATCAGCTATAAATATCTCCATTATATTTTAATAGGAAAGGTCCTCAAATTTATTTAAAAAAAAAAAAGACTAAAACCAAACTCAATATTTATTTGTTGAAGTAATTGATTCATTAGAAAACATATAGTCATCTATAGCCTTATATTGGTATTTCTTAAGTGACATTATGAGTCAATCTATATAGGAATTTTTTTTTTCTTTTGATCAAAGGACATGCATGCTTAATTTATTTTGTTCAAAAGAGCTGTACCGCGGCCTATATTTAAGAAAATTTTCAGATGATGATCATTATGTCTTTTAATTATATGGCTTGTACTTTACTAATTAATCTATATAATCCTATTAATTTAATTAGTTCCTTAGATCATGTTAATTAGCCCTTTTACAACATGCGACCAAAAATGGACCCACTTTCTTAATATTATATATCTATATATTCGAATACTAGTTCACCCTTTAGACTAAAATTCAAGAAATGGCCGAACTTCATGGGACTTTTGCCATGTTCTTAACCTTTAGATGGTCTCTTCATTACATAAAAAGCAATTCAGTTGCCTTTTGTTGACTAAGCTTAAGCTTAAGATTTGTACGTAGTAGAATCATTAGGAAAGAAAATTTAAATAGATATTTAGGATAATTTTAACATCAAAGAATAATAATTTATAGAATAACTGTCACGGTCCAAATTCGGGAGTCATGACCGGTACTAAAAAACGAAAATTCATACAAATCAGAAACCCGTAACAAACTTTAAACACAATTTAAACATTCAACAAACATATAAAAATACCTCAAACTTAAAACTTTTAATAATATAAAGAAAACTACATATTATATCATAATAAAATATTTATACAAATATTCAAATACACAATTTCAGTCTAAAACAACATCACATACTACCACAAGATATACTACTACTGCAGCGTCTAATAAAATACAAGAAAATTGATAGTTTAAAATTTACGTAAGTCAGTCAGTGAAGAAAGAGTCCGGCGAAGAGTAATAGTAGGGGTCTGACGAGAAGAATTCTGAAAAATTATTGAGGGGGTTAGACTTCACTGAGTGAATCATTATTATATATATGCATGTAACCTAATACATGTACACACAAGCATCAATAATAATATTCGTATATTTATATTTATATAAATATACATACAATCCACATAGATGCTTGAAAATATTTTTCGTAATTTATTTTGCTGAAGGATCGGAGCATAATCCTAAAAAGTTTGCATCCTCAAATCACATAATCCTTACTTGCCATGAGACTCACTTAAATACCAAAATATTTCTCTTTTCCAAATTGACAGTGGACTGGCCCCGAGACACTGAGTCAACCGAGCTCCCGCAGTCTCACTATCGGCATGACTAGCCCCGAGACACTAAGTCAACCGAACTACAGCAGTCACGCTTCTCAACCAAAATTCTCAATATACCATTTAATCATCAATCAATAAATCATTTCCTAGCATCTAACGTACTATTGCACAACAGTTCTAGTGTAACCCATTAAGGGACACGTTCTACGATTATCCTCTAAAAAATATTTTATTCCAAATAAATAAATAAAATTATATTAAATATGAAAAAATCCAAATTATGAACATAAAGTTTGCATTTAAATATGTATATGAAATCACATGTATGTGCATACATGGTAAAGATAATAATAATTAATAAATCAAATTTAATGCAAACTAATTTATTAAATTCATATCATTAAAATATGGATGCTAACAATAATTTATATATGTCATGCATACATATAATAATAACTCATAAGTGTGCGCTCCTCTACTTTGTTCAACTGGCCCGGTCCGAAAGGCCTAGCTCTCTGTGCAGCTAAAAGAAAAAATAATAATAAATAAATAATTAGAAATAAATTTCTAATTTTATACTTTAGAGATTTTTAAAGAACGACTCGATCTAAGACCCGACTCGACTAAGACTCAAAACTTAGAACCGACCCGATGTCACGTTTTACGAGAAATCTACCTAAAATTCGGCAGAATCTCTTTTGTAAAACGGACATCTCTCTACTAAAAGTAGAGTCATTCCTGCACGCAAACACACTTCTAAAATATTCACAATTCAACTTCTCGGGTTGGGCTTCCGAACTACAAATATTGCCCAACCCAGAACCAACAAAATTCACAATCAATAAAATAATATAATAATTTTTCAAATCACCAAAACATCTCATAAAAATATTAAAAATATTTATTTTCCAAATAAATGATAATATTCTAGTTTTTAATAATATTTTACTAATAAAATTCATAAATCGAATAAAATTCCATTTTACAATTAAATTAGCATAAATTGTAAATAATTATTAAAATCACTTATTAATATCATAAAAATAATAAAATACTCATTTAACTTAAAAATAATAAATAAATTTATTTTTCATATATATTTTTCCAAAATTATCACTAATTAACAATTAATTGAAAATTACTATAAAAATTATTTTTCATACCTTTATTAATAAAAAATAGTCTAAAACCAAATAATTAACAACAATTTCAACTAAAATATAAAAATTACTCATTTATACTAATTTTTCCAAAAATTCATTTTTCACATAAACCTTTGAAAATTCATAATAAAAATGCTACACATAATTTTAATAAACTTTCTTCACAAAGCTTGTTCAAAATACAACAAATAATTTATTAAAAATATAAAAAATTTCCGATCTTGGACTGTCCGAAACAGTACTGTGAACAGTAACCTGAACCCGAAAAAATTCAAGATTTTCAGAAAAATAAATAAA
Source organism: Mallotus repandus (assembly GCA_949671775.1). Taxonomy (NCBI): domain Eukaryota; kingdom Viridiplantae; phylum Streptophyta; class Magnoliopsida; order Malpighiales; family Euphorbiaceae; genus Mallotus; species Mallotus repandus. Next base: position 4,550 of record CATIWM010192112.1, read on the forward strand.
AATCATCTTTAGATAGCTCAAAATTTCTACAACAATTAATCTCAAAGCAATTATATCAAATAAAATCAAATTCAAGCTCAAATTAACCAAAATGCAAAATATTAAGAAATTGAATAATTAAAAAATGGAGTAGTTACCGGAGTCAAAACTCGAAACAGTTTGAAGATTTGAGAAGGCTGGAGGATGAGCTTCCAAATGAGACAGGTGTCAGCTCCTGGGTTAGCCGGAAACATCACTGGCGACGTGATGAGCAGTCCGGCACTGAGGGAAGAACGAAGGGAGGAAGAAGAGAAGGAAGGGGAGGAGGTGGCACTGGCTGGCAGCGCTGCAAGAGGAGGCGCATTGCTGTCAGATGGTGGTCAGGTGGGTGATAGCATTGGTTATGCTGGTTACTGGGAAAAGAAGAAGAATAGGGGAAGAAGAAGAAGAAAAAGAAGAAAAAGCCGAAAAAAATGCTTACTTTTTTTTTATAATAGACAAAAATTAAAAATAATTTAATAGTAAAATATCTCTAATTTTTATTATTTCCTCTAAAACACACACACACACACACACACACACACACACACATATATATATATATATATATATTTACACACTTTAAAATTTTAAAAGTGTATTAAAATACACTAAATCAAAAATTTTACCTGAATATTAATAATAATAATATTAAAATAATATTCGACACAAAATTTCAAATATCATAAATCAATATCAATAAAAAAATAAAATAATTATTAACACTTCAAATCCCAGAATTTAATTTTATAATTTATAAAAATTCAGGCTATAACAATCTTCCCTACTTACAAAAATTCGTCCTCGAATTTTAAATATAAAACTGAAAACAAGAATTCATCGAGGAAAGAGGTAAGGGTAAGCCACCCACATCTCAGCCTCAGTCTCCCACGTATGCTCCTCCACGCTGTTGTTCCTCCACAACACTTTGACCATTGGAATCTGCTTCAAACGCAACTGGCGAACCTGATAATCAATAATTGCAACTTATTCTTCCTTGTACATCAGATCTTCATTCACTTCCACGCTCTGAGGTTGCAACACATGCGAAGGATCTAAAATATACTTCCTGAGCATTGAAATGTGGAACACTGGATGCACTTGCGATAAATTCGGCGGCAAAGCCAACCGATAGGCAACCATGCCAACTCTCTCCAGAATCTCAAAAGGCTCTATGTATATCGGTGCCAACTTTCCTTTCTTGCCAAATCTCATAACACCCTTCATAGGTGACACCTTCAAAAATACATAGTCCCCAACCTGAAATTCCACATCTCTGTGCTTCAAATCTGCATAGCTCTTCTATCTACTAACCGATGTTTTCAATCTCCTTCTGATCAAAGTAACTTTCTCAGATGAATCCTGGATAATTTCTGGTCCAGTTAGCTCTTTTTCCCCAACCTCATTCTAACACAGAGAAGTCCTACACTTCCTTCCATATAAGGCTTCATACAGTGCCATCTCAATACTGCTATGGTAGTTGTTATTATAAGCAAACTCTACCAATGGCAGATGATCATCCCAACTGCCTCCAAGATCCATTACACACATTCTTACATATCCTCAAATGTTTGGATCATCCTCTCAAATTGACTATCTGTCTGAGGGTGAAAAGCAGTACTAAAATCAAGTCTAGTGCCCAATTCTTCCTGCAACTTCTGCCAAAATTGAGAGGTGAAAACAAAACCTCTATCAGAAATAATAGAAATAGGCACTCCATAGAGGCACACAATATGCTTGACGTATAATCTAGCCAATTTAGCCATAGGATAAGTAGCTTTAACTGGCAGAAAATGAGCTGATTTAGTTAGCTTGTCCACTATCACTTAAATAGAATCGTATCCATTTCTTGAACGAGGAAACCCTGTCACAAAGTCTATAGTGACTCTCTCCCATTTCCACTCAGGAATCGAAAGAGGCTGAAGCTTCCCCGGAAGGCTTCTGATGCTCAGCTTTCACTTGCTGACAAGTCAAACACTTAGAGATAAAATTAGCTACATCCTTCTTCAATCCATCCCACCAATAAAGATAATTTATGTTGTGGTACATCTTAGTAGCGCTTAGATGTACACTGCAGGCTGCATAGTGAGCTTCTTCTAAGATCTCTTCCCTTAAATTATCCACATCAGGAACACACATCTTCCACTGATCCACAAAACACCTTCATCATCAAGGTTAAAATCAGTGAATTTCTCTTCACGAATCTTCTCTATAAGCTCTACCAGAACAGGATCTTAGCTCTGAGCTGCCTTGATCCTATCCCTCAACATTGATATGATTTTGAACTGAGCTAGCAGTCCACCTGATATGCTTATTTTCATCATCAATCCTTGATCCACTAACTGATGCATCTCTTGGATCAAAGGTCTTCTCTTCACACTAATTTGAGCAAGACTACCCAAGAACTTTCTACTCAAGGCATCTGCTACCACATTAGCCTTGCCTGGATGGTATAAAATATCACAATCATAATCCTTCAGAAGTTCCAAACATCTCCTTTGCCTCAAGTTCATATCTCTCTGCTGAAATATGTATTTCAAACTCTTGTGATCAGTGTAAATCTCACAAGTTGCCCCATACAAATAATGTCTCCAGATCTTGAGAGCGAAGATCACTACGACCATCTCTAGGTCATTAGTAGGATAATTTTGTTCATGCTTCTTTAATTGTCAGGAAGCATAAGCTACTACCCTACCACTTTGCATCAACATATAACTTAGGCCAACTTTGGAAGCATCACAATACACAGTGAACTTATCCTCTTTATTAGGCAAAGTTAACACTAGAGTTGTGGTCAATTTCTCCTTCAAAAGCTAAAAACTGTTCTTACAAGCCTCTGACCACACAAACTTCACATTCTTCTGAGTTAAGAGGGTCACAGGTGTTGCAATCATCAAGAAATCCTGAACAAATCGCCTATAATACCCTGCCAAACCCAAGAAACTTTGAATCTCAGTGACTGATGTCGGTCTAGGCCACTCAGATACTTCCTCAATCTTCTGTGGATCAACCTGAATACCATCCTTAGACACTACATGTCCAAGGAATGCTATACTCTTTAACCATAAATCACACTTCGAGAATTTAGCATAAAGTTGATGTTCTTTCAATGTCTGTAGTACTGTCCTCAAGTGATATATGTGCTCTTCCATACTCTTCGAATACACCAGTATATCATCAATGAACACCACTATAAACTGATCCATAAATGGTATGAACACTCTGTTCATCAGATCCATGAAAGCAACTGGTGCATTAGTTAACCTGAAGGACATCACCAGAAACTCATAGTGGCCATATCTACTATGGAATGCCATTTTAGGAATGTCAGCTTCACTGATCTGTAACTGATGGTAACCCAACCTCAAGTCAATCTTGGAGAAGAACTGTGCACCCTGAAGTTGGTCAAACAAATCATTTATCCTCGGAAGATGATACTTGTTCTTAACTATCACCTTGTTCAGCTCTCTATAATCAATGCACAGTCTAAGTGTACCATCCTTCTTCTTCACAAACAGGACTGGTGCACCCCAAGGAGAAACACTGGGTCTAATGAAACCCTTGTCCAGCAAATCTTGCAACTGCTCCTTTAACTCTTTCAACTCTGCTGGAGCCATCCTATAAGGCGGCATAGAGACAAGAGCTGTGTCTGGAACCACATTAATGTAGAATTCAATCTCCTTGTGAGGTGGTAAACCTAGCAACTCATCAGGAAAGATATCTAGAAACTCACATGCTACTGGAACATTTGAGATGGATGTCTTCTCTACTTTAGTATCCCTGACTAATGTCAAGTATCCCTGACATCCTTTTCTCAGTATCTTCCGAGTCATGATGGCGGAGATAAGATTTTGAGGTGCAGAACTCTTGTTACCCACAAACTTAAATTCTTCATCATTCAAAATTTTAAAATCACCTCTTTACTTCGATAATCAACAGTGGCATAGTGCTGAGATAACTAAGCCATCCTAAGGATCACATCAACATTCATCACATCCAGCAACACCAAGTCCACTGACAATTCTCTTCCCTCTACCAACACCAGACACCCAAGAAGCACAACATCAGTGTCCAATGAGTCACTTAGAGGTATGGCAATCGATAAGAAACTACCATCCTCGCAACTTGCCAATCCGACTTCAACGCAAAAATAGGGGACATGAAAGAATGAGTAGCACCCTGATTAAGCAAGACTCTAGTGTCAAAGAAACATACTGGGAGTGTACCTACGACAATGGCATTAGATGCCTGAGCATCCTGCTGGGTAAGAGTGAAGACTCTGGCCTATCCTCTACCTCCCTACTTGCTGGTGGAAGCTTGACCAAAGCCTCTAGCACTATCTCTGCCTCCTCTGGCTCGCCCATGCTGGGTCACAAACTGTGAGGTACTCTGATACTGAACTGGTGGTGGCTGATAAGAAATTGGAGCTGCACTGGTAGTGGAATACTATGAAAGCTGCTACTAATAACCAGAATAAGGGCATACTCTGGCAAAATGTCTTATTTGCCAGCATTAAAAATATGCCCCCGAAGCCATGTAACACTATCCCTGATGGACTCTCCTGCACATCTAACAAGCACTGGCTACAGATCTTGTGCTGCCATAACCAGAATTCTAGCTGCTACTACTACTGGTAGCACCAGAACCAAATTTGACTGGTCTGCGAGTTCCATTGTGACCATACCTGCTACTCCTATGAACTCTCTGTTGAGGTCTTTGGCCCTGCTGAGCAAATCCTCTATACTGACTACTAGAGCCAATTAAAATGTAGTGTATGAAGTGCTTTGAGATCCTCCTGCTTGAACACCTCCTATCTGATAACAATCAAGCATAGCTCCTTGCCTGATCAATTTGAGCTCTATCTCCTTGGCCAACTCTATCATAGACTCAAGTGTTAGGCCTATAGTCAGCATCTCAGTGAATGCAGAACCCAAACCAGTGATATAGGTAGTGACTGTAAAATACTGGTCTCTCATCAAGTCCTCTGCTTACCGACTAAGTTTGAGGAACTCTCTAATGTACTCCTCTACTGATCTGTCACCTCTAGAAATGTTCGTCAGCCAGAGTCTGTAACTCATCTGCAAAGGCTCTGGGCAAAAGCATCTCATGAACCTCTCTCTAAACTGAGCCCAGGTAAATGTCATCATATGAGGCTGGATGACCCGGATGAACCAATCCAGTGCTGGCCCCTCAATTGATAACTCTACGATCAGTATCCTTTGATAGTCTATATGAGCAGTCCGAGTTCTTGACTCGATCGCGTGAAGGAAATCCAATGGATTTGACATTCCCTCAAATGATATCCTACTGACCCTAGAGTAAAACAATGTTGCCTCTGAGTCTAACATACCCTGTTAAAGTGGAGGCTGCATAGCTGGCATAGTCTGGGGCATAGCTGCTACACCCTGCAGAACTCTAGGTACAAAGGCAGCTTCATCAAATTCCTGGTATGCAGGTTCCTCATCCTGCAGCTCTCTCTGCCTACGGCGACCTACCGCTCTTCCCCGTCTACCTCTACCTCTACCCCTTCGCCTAACTGGCGGTTCAGGGTCTTGAGCCTCATCCTAATAAGACTCTCCATCATCGGCCTCATCAACCGGCGGAGCAACTTGTGCTCGCCTCATTCTAAAAAGACAAAAATAAGCAAAAGTTCAGACAACAATAGACACCCTAACAGTTATGCAAAAAACTAAAAGCAATGAAGACTTTTAAAAAACATAATCGAACCTAATTACTGCAGTAGTTTCAAAGAAAACTCAACTTTAGCAACCTAGGTCCACAATACTAAACCTAGGCTCTGATACCAACTTTGTCATGACCCAAACCCAAAAGTCATGACTGGCGCTAGGAAATGGGAATTCACACAAATTCGGAACCCGTAGCAAGCCTTAAACATAATTTAAACATTCAACAAACATATAAAAATACCTCAGAAATAAAACTTTTAATAATATAATGAAAACTCCATATCATATCATAATAAAATATTTATACAAATATTCAAATATACAATTTCAAACTAAAACAACATCACATACTATCACAAGATATACTACTACTGCATCGTCTAATAAAATACAAGAAAAGTGACAGTTCAAAATTTACATAAGTCAGTCGGAGAAGAAAGAGTCCAGCGAAGAGTACTACTAGTAGAGGTCTGACAAGAAGAATCCTGAAAAATAATTGAGGGGGCTCAAACTTCACTGAGTGAATCATTATTATATATATGCATGTAACCTAATACATGTACACACAATCATCAATAATAATACTTGTATATTTATATTTATATAAATATATATACAATTCACACAAATACTTGAAAATATTTTTCGTAATTTATTTTGCTGGAGGATCGGAGTAGAATCCTAAAAAGTTTGCATCCTCAAATCACATAATCCATACTTGCCATCAGGCTCACTTAAATACCAAAATATTTCTCTTTTTCAAATTGACAGTGGACTGGCCTCGAGACACTGAGTCAACCGAGCTCCCGCAGTCTCACTGTCGACATGACTGGCCCCGAGACACTAAGTCAACCGAGCTATAGCAGTCATGCTTCTCAACCAAAATTCTCAATATATCATTTAATCACCAATCAATAAAATCATTTCCTAGCATTTAACGTACTATTGCGCAACAGTCCTAGTGTAACCCACTAGGTAGCACGTTCTACGGCTATCCTCCAAAAATATTTTATCCCAAATAAATAACTGAAATTATATTAAATATAAAAAGCATCCAAATTATGAACATAAAGTTTGCATTTAAATATGTATATGAAATCACATGTATGTGTATACATGGTAAAGATAATGATAATTAATAAATAAAATTTAATGCAAACTTTTTTATTAAATTCATATCATTAAAATATGGATGCTAACAATAATTTCTATATGCCATAAATACATATAATAATAACTCACAGGTGTGCGTTCCTCTACTCTAGTTCGGCTGGCCCGGTCTGGAAGCCTAGCTCGCGGTGCAGCTAAAAGAAAAAATAATAATAAATAAATAGTTAGAAATAAATTCGTAATTTTATACTTTAGAGATTTATAAAGAATGACTCGATCTAAGACCCGACTCGATTAAGACTCAAAATTTAGAACCAATCCGATGTCACGCTTTACGAAAAATTTATCTAAAATTCAGCAGAGTCTCCTTTGTAAAACAAACATCTTTCTGCTAAAAGTAGAGTCGTTCTTGCACGCAAATACACTTCTAAAATATTCACAATTCAACTTCTCGGGTTGGGCCCCCCGAACTACAATTATTGCCCAACCGAGAACCAACATAATTCACAATCAATAAAATAATATAATAATTTCTCAAATCACCAAAATATCTCATAAAAATATTAAAAATATTTATTTTCCAAATAAATGATAATATTCTAGTTTTTAATAATATTTTGCTAATAAAATTCATAAATGGAA
>CATIWM010192116.1:0-19653 GCA_949671775.1 Mallotus repandus
ATAAAATTAATTTTTTTGTAAATAAAAGTATTAATATTAAAAATATTAATATTAAAGTATTAATATTAAAAATATTAATATTAAATTATTAATATTAAAAATATTAAATAAAAGTATCAATATTAAAAATATCAAAAAACTAAAGTGTCATAGTTCAAATAAAAAATTTACTAAATTGTAATAAATTATAGGGTTAATGGGTTGTAATATTTAAATTATTATATAAAGAAAATATAATTTTTATTATTTTTAAATTTTTTATTACCAAATAATTAATATTTCTTTATTATCTTATGATTAATTATGACCATAATTTTTTTATATAAAATCAATTCTAGAGTTGAGAAAAATTAATTATATAATATTATATAATTATAATGAATAATAATTATATTAAGTTAATATTGAATTATTATATAAATAAATTATGTTTAAAATTTTTATTTAATAATAATAATAATAATAATAATAATATATTTAATTATTTATATATTATATATTACGAGTTAAATAAATTATTTTTTACATGAATCATGTATGAAATACGTGATTGATTACTGTTTTGTATATATATATATATATATATAAAAGAGTCCTTCATTTCCTCCTTTAATTTGCCTCTTCAAACCAAAAGCATTTCCTCTCTTCATAAATCTAATAAACCACCACAAAACACAGGTTGTTTTATTGATATGGGGTTTCCCTCTCTCTCCATAAAGATGCCATACTCTGGCATCAAATTCTTGGTAGCTTTACTAACTTACTTCAAGATTTTCAAGATTGTGCTTATAGCGGTCCTCACGAATCTCCGCCTCCTCAAGCCACCGCAACAGCGCTATACTAGTGAGGACACCATCAATTATGTTCTTGTAATCAATCCACTCTGCCCCACGCCAGTTCCTGTCCCTGTTCAAACTCTAGCAGCCATCATCAAGAAGAGACTCCCAGTCACAAACTTCAGCACTATCCTCTCAACATTGGGAAAGCATGAAGATGAAGTGTGCGTCTGCTCTGTCTGCTTCGATTCTATAAATAAAAGCGACGAAACCAGAGAGCTGTACAACTGTTGTCATGTTTTTCATAAAGTCTGCCTGGATCGTTGGGTTGATGAGGGACAGGTTACTTGCCCATTGTGCAGATCCCTTCTCTTTCCCAATAACGTTTTGACTTCAAAGTCTGAAGATCCATGGATTCCTCAGAGTCGGAGGAATGCTCTTATATCTGGTGGCGATCCTCCTGTAACAGTAGCCAATTGACTCCAACTGCGTGCATCGTTCAGATCCATGGGTAAGCAAGATGACCACTGCTATCTCTCTTCGAAGTTCGAATAAGCAAAAGCACAGGACTACATATGTATACATTTTAGTTGGATCTTGATCATATATTTACGTTACTTTTCTTCTACCTCCATTCTTTCTTCACTGTACTGTCATAACATTGAAGTTGACTTGGACTAACATCACTATAAAGTATGATTTATGCTGCTGCCTAAAAAAGCGAATTCAATTTCGACAATCAAGAATCCAGTAATTCCTTTTCTCTAGCCTGTGGTAGCTAGCTGAGTCCAGTAAAATTTACAATTGAGTCAAATTTCAAGCTAAATTTAACCTTGTCAAACCTGGTTCAATGATCTGCATACTAAGTAGAGCCAGCTGTTGTGTAATGTACATTTCCTGCAATCAACAAGTGTGTTTTTGGTTGCCAAAAAGATCCAAAAACTGTCAAGCTAAGCCCTACAGTCGTTCTTTCTTATTTATTGTGGTGGTGATACAAAACAAGCTTACGACAGGACTCAAAAAACTGCAATAGGCAAAAAGCTTACAAAAGTTCCATAAGCCATGGGTGAAAACAGCTGTCCATATAGATGTTGCAATTGGCACGAGGACAGAGCATAAAATCCAATACATGTGCCAATGGCAAGCAAATACAGCTCATCATATTGATTCAAGGAATGACAGAGAAAAAGACAAAAAGAAACGAATGAACGTTGAGAACTGCTTGTGTATGCAAGCAAATTTGATCGTAAAAGATATTGTTCAATGGTTAGGACAGTTCAATAGTCAGAATGTTATGTTAGGTTAGTAATAGTACCCAACAACAGCATATTGTGCCGTCCAAAGTCCAAACAGAGCTCGGGATAGGGAATCTAAGACTTTAAGTTTAAGGAACTGATGTGATTGTTTATCCGTTGAAGGTTGTTCAATTATAATTAATAAGCTAATGGTTTAGCTTAAGAGGTTAGTTAGGTTTGTGTTGCGTCTTTCGAACGTTGTAACTATTCAATATAAAATTACATTCATTACCCAGTCATGCCAACTCACTTAAGTAATGAATTTACCAGGTCCTGGGACCAAATGAGTAACTAACCAATTCCAACGTTGTTGGTGGCTTCATAACCCTCTCTTCAATAAATAATTGGGTAATGGTCGCCTTCAATCAAACTCCCAGCGCCAGTTGATGTTGATGCAACTAGTTTTGTATTAATTAAAAAATCATTAATAATAACAGTATCTTCAAATATGTAATATAAGATTTAAGAATAAGTAATAATTTCTTTCACGCATTACCCTAATTATTTAAATGAATATTAGCATATTTTCATTTATTTGTTTAATTAACAAACCAATAACAATTTCCCTAGCAGCAATAGCATTATCCTAATTATTTTGACTTTTAGTGTTTTTAATTTACCTGACTTCATCAAAATCATCCTAATATAAAATAAAAATGATAAATCAACTTCTCAGCACTAACTGCTCCAACTACATACACAGTCATTCATTTGTTATACTTAAACAATAACAACTTCAACTTGCAATCTGAATAAATCAAATTTGAAGGCAAACAACAAGAAAAGGGACCACACCAGCACCGGGCCACCAATTGTATTGCAATTTGCAGAAAATCAGAGCCAACCATCAAGGGATTCAAAAATATAATTAAGAAAACAGTAAATAAAAACAGATATACTATACCAACTCTGCTTTTGTTTTGTTTTTCCCCAATAAAGGACAGAACAAACACCATCCATAAATCCTATCCTACACCGTTCAAGATTCTTCAATCAAATTCAAACAGCAAACAAATTTAGAGAAGCTCCGATTCATATAATTGAAGCGATGAACCATCTCAGAAGGTTTCATGATAAAATCAAACAAGTTCATTTGCATATGGTTAAAGTTCGTTGCAACAGAATGCAAACATAAAATACTAAATACAGAAAATTATCAAAAGAGATACAAATCAACCGCCGAAACCATAAAGAGTGCGACCCTGTCTCTTAAGAGCATAAACAACATCCATGGCCGTAACAGTCTTTCTACGAGCGTGCTCAGTGTAAGTAACAGCATCACGAATCACATTCTCCAGGAAGATCTTGAGAACGCCTCTTGTCTCTTCATAAATGAGACCGCTGATACGCTTCACTCCTCCTCTACGGGCCAACCTGCGAATTGCAGGCTTCGTGATGCCTTGAATGTTATCTCTCAGCACCTTCCTGTGCCTCTTTGCTCCTCCCTTTCCCAGCCCTTTTCCGCCCTTTCCTCTTCCTGACATTTTTTTTCTCTCCTTTTTCGCAATGCAATTTCTTCAATTCAGTGTAGTATCGACAGATCTGATCTGCTCTGCTCTGAGAGGAGGAACATGGGTTTAAATAGAAGGAAGGAAGGAACGAAGCCTCTTTCAAACTTTTCGAATTTTTGAGCGCCAAAAACTAAAAGGTAACCCAAGTACCGCCCGCCTAATTTTCTATTCGTTTGGAGGCCGTTAGATGGAGAATTATCGACGGTTGAAAATGTTCGATCCGCGTGAAAGATAAACTCTTCATCGTAACCGTTGATTTAACTTCATCTACGGATAACCTCAAACAGATGGCCAATTCCAAATGAACGACCTGCCGTTTTATTTAAATGTTTCGAATAAATTTGCTGCTTTGCTGGACTTGGAGGTATCTATCTATCTATCTATCTTTCCTTCATTCAGGCTCTCCTTCTTCGACGAATTGAGTTAACAGCAAAAATATTAATTTCAAGCTATCATTCAATTATCATATTAAATGCACCAACCCAACTCGTTATTGCATTGAATAATGTAATGCTAATTTACATATGATTCAATTTCCCTTACTGCTATTGGACTCCTAACAAAATGCTCGCCGTCGCTCCATGTCAAGCTCCCAAATTTGTAATCGCCCGCCACTCTTTCACCTGAAAAGAATGCCACTTTGAAGGAAAGATTTTTGGAGGTCGAGTTAAAAATTAATTCTTTTGGCTCAACTCTCATTCTTATGCCCAATGGAGCATGCACTGTTGCTTTATACACTGAATTTGCTGCTCCAACGTTTGTCACCTTTCTTGTCACTGTAACTGTTACTCTTCTTTTCAAATTTGGGATAGTGATTGAAGGAAGGTTCAGGTTCAGTTTCATTTGGCTGTTTTTCCTGCAGATCACAGCGGCTTTGCTTAAGCTACTAATTGATGAGCTGCTATAGCCCGTGGAGCAGAGAAATTGGATATAGTCTTCTGTGGTAATGTCATAAACAAGCCCTGGATTTATTGCTTTCTGAGGATTAACATTTCCCCCACCCATGTCAAATGCGTCTGCTGGCTTGCGGGTGCCACCCTCTGCATATATGTTCATTCCATCTGTTGCTATCCGGGAAGCTGCATTTTGCATTATGTCATATGGTCGTTTCATCTTTTGATGTATCAACAAAATTTGGCTTCGAATTTGACTGACCTGTAGTAACAAGAGCTGATCTTATGGCTGCAGGAGACCACTCTGGATGCACAGATTTTATGAGAGCTGCTACTCCCGCCACATGGGGACAAGCCATTGATGTTCCCGATAGCAATGCATATGCATTGCTATTTTCCTTGTTGGCTGGTAGATATGCTGCTAAGATGTCCACGCCTGGTGCAGCTAAGTCAGGCTACCTCCATCAACAAAAGAAAAAATTGGTATAGGAGTTACGCACATGGTAGAAGATAAAGATACTGCAATAATTTTTTTTCTTGCATGTTACCATATACAGGACTGTTCTTTGTTTGTATTAGTTAGTCTGTCTCCTGTACTAACAGACTAACAATTTAAGTGTGAGGGTTCACCCATAATTATATATATATACTACCACGGTGGACCACCACACTTAAATTGGTGAAATCCCTAAAAGCATATTTAATAGGCTTTTTATTTGAGCAAAATTTTCTATTTTGAAGAGCCAAACCAAAAAAATAGTCTCCAATACACTCTCTATATTTTTATTTTAAAGTAGAAAGTTGGTTTGGCTCTCTATATTTAATATTCATTTTGCTTTATCTAATAAACATTATTACTTAATTTTTTTCTTGAAAAAATTAAATAAATAGAGAGAAATCTTGTAAAAATAAATGAGGAAAAAAATTAAGTAATAAAGTTTATTAGATTAAGCAAAATGAATATTAAAAATATAAAAAGTCTATTAAAATTATACAAATTTTTTCACTCTTTATATTTAAAAAAAAAGTCTCCAACCTCAGACCTCCAACTCTAAGGGCCAAGGCCTAACCACCCCAGCTGCACCTAGTGTGGTAACAAAAAAATAATTTCAAACCCTATTGTTTAATTACTTTGTGGATAGGGTGCCTCAAGTTTAAGATTTATGCATTTCATGGGTAATGACCGGGCAAATGTCATGCTTTTCCTTTGGAAATATATAACTGTTGCAGAATCCTGTCATCAGTTATATTGATAATTGCAATACATAACAAGGCTAATCTTGGTTAAGTGGAAGGAATTAATTGATGTCTATTGAAATGGACATTGCTTGTTATATTATACCTTTAGCACTGATGGGGAAATTGAACTTGGTCCTCTGGATGAGAATGACGCTACCTGTGGAGATGCCTGTTCGCCAATGACGGTCTTGGGAAGACTCAGCTTTGCAATTGGATTCCTTCATATATAGGTGAAGTTAGTCTTTTTCTATGCAAACCAGTTTTTGTTCCGTCTGTATTTATTTCCCCCTAACTCTGCCTTTTTTTTTTTGTTTTTGAGTGTGTGTTTTTGCTCATGTCCTTTCAAGAGAAGGGGGGGGGGGAGGGGGGAGGGGGGGTGGTGATGGGGGCGGAGGCCTACATTTCCTCACCTTGCTTTTCTAATATAAGAAAGTATTAGTGTCCCCACTTCATAATCAACTTTGACACATGGAATCAGTTTGCAGTTGTCAAGCCCATCATCATGAAATTGTGCAAATATGAGTGCAACCCCTCCTGCACGGGATACTGAAGTTGATGCAGATACAATATCCTGTGTATCTGATTTTGAGAAACAAAGTATGATTTTCCCTGCTGCTAATGTGGTGTTAAGACTTCCAGGTTGACAGTCCTCACTGTGGATATGGAATATTATGGCAAACGGAGCGTAAAAGGAGAATGGACTAAAAAAATATATTGAAGTGGAGCAGAAAAATAGAGGCAAAAAGAAAAAACAAATCTCACGCCGAATCATCTTGAGGGTCAACAGCTATACGTTCGGAATATGTAAGGCCAAAAAAACCATGATAATCCATATCCATATCAATAGATTTGCCCTGCAGTAGAAAAAATATCATTACAAATAAACTTATAACATGCCTGTTTGCTGTTTTATTTCAGGTTTTAGGTTTGTTAGTTTACCCATAATGTGTTGTTGTTCCCCAGAGTGATTGCTGTTGGAAAAGCCCTGTCGATTGTAGTGGCTGCAACAGTGATGAGCCAGGGTGCAGTGTTCACAACTGTTTGCGAGTTTGGGCCATAATTTCCTGCTGAAGAGATCACAGGGATCCCCCTCGCAGTTGCATGGAAGGAACCAATTGCAATTGATTCACGCTGATCAAGATAGGAGAATAAAGGAATTTCATGGCCAATTGAGACTGAGAGGATATCTACTCCATCTTGTATGGCTTTGTCAAATGCTTTTAGAATATCAGCATCAGAGCATCCTCCGGCAACAATTTCCCAACAAACCTTGTAAACTGCCAAGTGAGCAAGAGGTGCTCCTCCTCTGGCCAAACCTGAAGCTAGTCCTTTGTAGCTCGCTTGTTCCACAAAGTAGCCAGCTGCTATTGAAGCTGTATGAGTGCCGTGGCCCCCTCCATCCCTCGGTGACAGAAACTCTGTAGTATTAGTTGTGCTAACAGGCTTCTTTAACTCATTTCTAAATCCTTTTATGAACCAACGAGCCCCAATGAGTTTTCTATTGCACTTGGACGAGTTGAAGAATTCTCCCTCTTGGCATATTCCTTTCCAACGAGATGGGATAGTACCCATTCCTGTATCATCAAAGCTTTTGGACTCTGGCCAAATTCCTGTACACCATTCCCTTCCAAATTTAATAGCTAGTCCAAAAACTTAAGTTTTATCAGGAGATGTAATACCTGTATCTATCACACCAATGATGGTTCCTTCACCCATGTTGCTTTGTGTTAACAGATTCTTTGACCTATGGCGACTAAGTCCAATAAATTCCCAGCTTCTAGTGGTGTGGAGCTTGTGAATGCCATTTGGAAAAACTTGGATGACACCAGGAAACCCTGCAATATCAACCATTAAAGATGTGCAAAAAATATAGCTAGGCTACATGTAAGTCTTTTAGCAAATCAGAGTGCCTGCAATTTCTACGGCCTGAGACTCGGTCAGCCTTGCTGCAAATCCAGAAAACCCGTGCCTATAGCTGTAAAGAATGGAACTCTTTGCTGCTTCTTTGCTTCATCAGAAAATGAGGAAAGTTTGATAGTTGTCTATATAAACAAAGGTAATGTCAACTTAAGAATTTTTATAGTAAGCTTTGTAGATTACCTCCCTAGCAAGGTTGACAGCATTTGATGGTGAAACTTCTTGTTAGTTGTTGGATCTTCATGAATCTTCTCTCCCATGTACACGATATACACCTGGAAAATATTTCATTTAGAATTGTCTATGAAGAGACGTTGACACTGAACTTAGTTGAATGCATATACTCACTTTCTCTGAAGCGTCAACATGCAGCACAGAAATCTGGAGACAGTGTTGAAGTAAAAAAAGAGCTAAAATCATAATCAAATTGAGTTTTATTGTCCCTCTGCAGTTTATTGACTTGTTATCCATCAAATGATCGTTCATAAAGATCTGAACTTTGTAAATATGGAATTCTAGCATTTATAGGGTAGATTTATCAGGCTTATAAGGTAATTATTGTAACAAAGTTAATATTATGGACTTGATGGATATATAAGAGGAGAGTGGTCCTTTTCTTGACGCACTTTTTTTCTCTTTTTGACAAATGACACAAAAGCAATTCATTGGTGATATTGTTGGAAAGGAAAGATGCTAAGAGCTAATTACATTTATGCTATTGGGGGAATCATGTAGCCATGTGAGGCATAACTTTCATAAAGGAAAGCAGAAATTTGGACGTCCATGCCTTTATTTGTCGTTGTCTGCCTTTTCATTGGTGCAGTGTGCCATAAATGCTTAATGTTAAGATGCATACCTGCTAACACTTGAGAATCATTTTCAAGGACTTCAAAATTTAACATTGAGCTTTCTTAAGGTAAAAAAGGAGCATGTCTACATTATTCATTTACTTGAAAGTGGACCTGCAGACATATTTGCAAATATTTGATGCGAACTGCTTGTTTATGTATAGGGCTATTTCTGCTACTGTTACTCGAGAAATAGGTTATGTTCAGTGTTTGTGCTCTCTGCTTCTCGACCAGCAGGTAGATGATGTGTCTTCAGATGGTCAAAATGGATGATGGGAATGTAGACCCCATATCCACATAGTTGATGGTACTATCCTGTTATATATCCTTTATATAAAGTCAGGTCCAGCCGTAAGAAAAGATTCTCCTCCCATAATCTCCTAGTTGCTCCATTGCTTTTATTTTTGCTCCTTTGCTTTTGTCTTTGTGAGTGGAGTTGTGCTTTAGCGGGTTGATTTGCAGGAAGGTGAAAGTGATGCTGACAATGGAAACCAACACAGTAGTGGTAGCACAAAGTTGGGCGAAGTGTTGATAACATGCACAAAGTCGTACGAGTGGGATAATTGGGAAGAAAGTGGGTGATAACAATCTACAATTGATATCTAATAAGCAGGCATTATTTGGTTTCCACATTAGTTCTTCACAATAAGGTAGAGCTTTAAATAGGGAAAAGCAATGAGTACCCATGAATCCATTTCTTTATTGCAAAGTATATTGGAGCTTTACTAAAATAGGGTGTCCGGACAAGCGACGAAAAAAGCCACTTCATATGAAGGACCATTGTTCTTGTTCTTTGCTGAAAGTTGCCGCCATCTAGTTGTTTATTTTTTAGTCTCGTTGATATTTAATCATAATCATTGTGAGATTATGCACTTTCCTTCCAAAGATTTGGGACCAGTTTGTTACATTGCAGTATTTAACATAAGATCATCATTTGGAATTTAATAGAATCCTCTTGTTTCATGGTGTGATTACAATGTAGTAACTTTGAGCTAATTTCAAGAA
Source organism: Mallotus repandus (assembly GCA_949671775.1). Taxonomy (NCBI): domain Eukaryota; kingdom Viridiplantae; phylum Streptophyta; class Magnoliopsida; order Malpighiales; family Euphorbiaceae; genus Mallotus; species Mallotus repandus. The sequence goes on from CATIWM010192116.1 coordinate 9,485, forward strand.
AGAACTTCATTGTCACTTCTCAGAAGAACAGCAGCCGTTTTATCTTTTCTTCGCACACTGCAGTTTATCTGAGAATGGTGGTTCTTCGTTCCTCAGTTTTTATTAGTGCCTTCAGTCTTCAGACACCACAAGTCATCTTGGTAACTTGTACGTAATTAATCTCAAATCATAAAAACATCCTTGCCATACCAGGGATGCGTCAAATCTGAAATTGGTTCAATTCTTTTCGTCCTAAAATTTTATTTACAGATACATTTAGCTCGACAGGAACTTTGATTAAACCTTTCTTTGAAGCTGCAGTTTAAATTCAATTGCATGTATAAGAATCTATCAACCAATGAATATTTGTTACATTTCTTAGTATTCAGTAACATAAGGTTGTAAAATCTCGGTTCTAACTGACAATGGACTTGTCACAGTATGTGGACCATCACTCCATGATAGGCTCCCAAAATAGTACCCTGTGTTCACCTGGTAGGTTGCAGTAACTGTGACAGTGAAGGTTATTCTCTTGGTCTTTCCGCTGAAAAATAGCACATCTGGTTTTACTGAAATATTGGTGCCAAATGGAGGCTCAATCACTGCTCGATAAATAGAGTTAGGGGCCCCCACATTTGTTACTGTTCTGGTGATTGTGACTGATTTTCTAAGATTTGGTATGGTTATGGAAGGAAGGTTAATGTTCAAAATGGATGTTTCTTTTCTGGGGCAAACTATTGGTTGTCCTGTGAGACTAGAGATGGCAGTGTTGTTGTAGCCCATAGCACAGAGGTAATGTATGTAGTCAGGTGTGCCCATGTCATACACAAGACCGGGGTCTGCTGCTCTATTTGTGTTTGCAATGCCTCCTCCAATGTCAAATGGATTAGCCAGCTTTTGAGGAGATCCCTCTGCAAATATAGGATAACCTGAAGGATGATTTCTCCATGCTGCGTCCCCATTTATCAAAATGCACAGTCAGTGAAAACCTGTGTATGAACTTTTAATTATAGGACAGTGCATGGTGTATAGATATGAACATAACAGAATGCAATACCAGTTGTGACAAGTGCAGATTTAATGGCTGCTGGAGACCAATCAGGATGCAATGCTTTGAGAAGAGCTACTATGCCTGAGATATGAGGAGTTGACATTGATGTTCCTGAATGCATTGTATATCCATTATCCTCGAATGGATCAAGAGGTGAAGTAGCAGCTAATATGTTCACTCCAGGTGCAGTTATATCAGGCTATGCCCCAGATACAATGATTAGAATCTTCTCAGGTGATTGAACGGAAAAAACTGTTCAATTGATGTTATGTAGTACTTGAAAAATTTTACCTTAAGAATTGCTGGAGCAATTGAGTTAGGCCCTCTAGATGAGAAATATGCAACCTTTGCCAAAACAGGACTCCCCACAATTGTTTTAGAAGGGCTCAACTTTACTGAAGGAGACCTGTGTATTTCCAATTCAAAAAATATAGCCTTTTGGGATCTAAAGAAATCTTACTAATGGTGATCGTAAAGTCAAGGAAACATGGATAATACCTTGTAGAACGGATGTAAAAGAGGATCCGAGTTCCAATCTCATAGTCTACTTCAATGCATGGGAAGTCATCCCGGCAGGGATACAATGCATCACTAGGATTCTTGGCAACAATCAACCCAACTCCACCTGCTTCCTTGACAGCTGCTGTAGCACTTGTTACTGCAGCCCTACGAGCCGTTGGGGTGAAGCAGAGAACCACCTTGCCAGCCACTAATGTAGCATTAAGAGATAGAGATTGACAGGAACTGCTAGCAGACAATCCAGAGTTTCAGACAAAGATTTTTGTTTCAGCGAATATGCTTAACAAAATGCAATTTCTTGTCTAACAGAAAAAAGTACCCTGCAGCATTGGGGTCAAGCCCTGAGCCCTGTGGATAAAACAAACCTCTAAAACCAGTCTCATTTCCAGTGAATGTCGCTAGGCCCTGCAATTTTTATACCAACAGTTGAATAAATGGCTTAGAGTTATGTCAGGCCAAAATGGTAGAAACTGAAAAGTGACTCATCATTCTACAGTTTAAATCCAAAAATGAAATCTGATAGGATATGAAAGATGATACCAGGAAAGTCTTATTGTTTCCAAGTGTTATGGGTGTTGGAAATGCCCGGTCCATGGTGCTTGCTGCGACAGTCAAAATCCAAGGTGCTGTGTTCTGCACAGTCTGAGCTGAAGGTCCGTCATTTGCAGCTCCGCAAACGACGGTGATGCCTCTAGAAACAGCATGAAACGAACCAGTAGCTATGCCATCACGTTCATCAATATCTGAAAATAGGGGAATCGAAGAGCCAATTGACAGAGACAACACATCTACTCCATCATGTATTGCATCATCAAAAGCCTTCAGTATGTCAGCAGATGAGCATTGTCCTCCAAGAATATCCCAACAAACCTTGTAAATAGCCAACCGAGCACGTGGAGCTCCGCCTCTTATGGTACCGTAAGCAAGACCTTTGTAGCTAACATTGCTAACAAAAGCACCGGCTGCGGTGCTAGCTGTGTGCGTCCCATGCCCATTTGCATCTCTCGCAGATAAAAACTCGAGGTCTCCAGATGTGTTCAGGGGCTTTCCATACTCAGCAAGAAATCCATCAATATACCAACGGGCTCCAATTATTTTCTTGTTACAGTGAAGGGTGGGATCAAACCGCCCCCCGGAGACACAAATACCTTTCCAGCGGGACGGTATGGATGCCAGTCCTTCATCGCTGAAAGCTTTGGACTCGGGCCATATTCCTGTTCCATCAAGTTGCTTTTTGTTCCAAGTTCTTTTCAGGCATTACATGCTAGAAAGATGGATAGAAAGAGAGCTTACCTGTATCAAAAACACCAACGATGACTCCATCACCCATGCTGCTGTTATGAAGTGCATTGGCAGGAGAATGAGAAGAGAGGCCTAAGAAGTCCCAACTTCTAGTTGTTTGTAGCTTGTGAAGACTATTCGGTATAACTCGGACAACGCCTGGCAATTCTGTTGTGCGGCAAGACAAGCTATCAGATGAAAAATTTAGGACAATGATACATGTCGCGGGTCGCAATGCTGCTGTACGTCGCGGCCCACGACAAATTACTAGTTTAGTTCCTAACAAATGACCAGATTAGTTTCTATAAAAAAAAAAAATTATTTCTTATTTTGCCCCCCAATGGGGGCTATCTACTTTTGGGAGGGTCATTTTGGGATTTCGGAACCCGCAAGGATACAGTTAACAGCGACAGGAGACATTATCCAAAAATTTATGTCTACATGATCCATGCTATCTGAACAAGGAAATGGTAATGTATATATATGAACAACTACCCGCAAGCTGTTGAGCCTGAGACTTGGTCAACTTGGCTGCAAACCCAGAGAACCCATGTTTGTAGCTGTACACCATCAGTTCTGAGGCCAATTCCTCGCTGCAGCATGATGAAATTGACATGTGAAGAATAATTCGACTGACATAGTATATTCTCAATGAGCACATGATTTTTGTCCCTTTTAAATAGTAATATATAATGTACCTCCCGACAACATTGGCAAGCATATCGTGATGTGAATCTGCGATCAGCTTGAGATCATCGTGCTGCTTCTCTCCCAAATATACAATATGAACCTGTCGATTCACACACAAAATTAGTGCACATTTCTCGTCTTTTCTGTTTTAGCAAAGCGTATAATGAGAGGAAGGAAAGTGAAAATGCACGTACATTGGTAGTGGCCTCCACCTTTGTCACCAAAATGCCTTGACCATAAAGGACTAGAAGATTAACCAAGAAAGCAAAACAAACTGGTGTTGATTTGATCATTTTGTTCTTACGTCCGTGCCTCTGGTATAGAATAGAGATATATGTACAGATGCAAAACAATCAAAAATATTAACAACTTGAAACTGGAAATCTGTCGGTCTCATTACAAAACGTGAAATGTTCAAATGCATTTAAGAAATAAAGGTCCACGAGGATATGCTTCTGAGCAAGTTGAAGGTCAAAAATTGAAACGTCTAACATTTAGGCCAGTCAGTTTGGTCTTAGCGAGATATATAAATTCTGGGTAATACCATAAATAAGCAGAAAAGTGAATATGGTCATCAAGTAACGACCAGACAGATATATATACAGAATTTTGTTGAATTTGGAGCAAGTTAAAAATCACTTACCGTACACGCCGTAGTATTTTGTTCTGGTTTCAGAAGTGCACACCACGCACTTTTTAACTTAAGCTTTGTAATTCTTTAGAGATTTGTTGTGGTTATGGAAACAGTAATTACTTAAAGCATCAATCTAACTTGTGCAGCAAGAGCAAGAGAAATTCTTCTTAGCAGCAACCAAATATATATATATAAGACTTGAAGGTATGAAAATAAAACCTCCCTTAATCTGCAAGCATTATCCTCTTTGGGTCAACTGGGATATCATATTACCTCACGAAACACATCCTTTGACAATGAGGTTGTATAGTTGGCGGTATGAATGGTTATATAATTTAAAATGGTTGACTATTACACGTTGATCATTTCATGTGTTGCTGTCAAGCAGTCAAGGGCTTAAAAGAAACATGGAATTAGTCCACTTCTTTTTTTTTTTTTTTGAAAAAAAAAGGTATTTTAGCGCGTACAAGCTATAGGACCATAGAGATTGTGCAATCACAACAGTGGCAACTAATTAGTTAATTAGTACTAAACAGTGGAGGGTGGCAGAGTGTTAGTGCTTACAAACTGGCAACAAAAGGAAAAGGCCTCCTTTGTGTCATGTAATGTTCTTTATTCAAGATTACACCCATGCTTTTTGAAGGTGCCTTCAAATTACTTTATTTTCACTTTTCCACAAGAAATGAAGGTTTCTATCACATTTATCAGGCCTGCAGGCCTCAAATACAACTTTGAAAAAGAAGGCCGTGAATGTGAATTGGTTCCCAGAAATATTCGGAGTTTGAAAAATCAAGGCTACACAATTTTCTACGAAGTTTCTGGCCATCTTCTAGAACCAGACAAACCACGTACGAAGTTTCTGGCCGAGCGGTGCCTTAATTTCTTGTCTAAATCACCCCAAAGTTTTCCCAAATATTGCTCTGAGATTCAGCTTCAGGATGGTAGGGTATCATTTGCATCCAGGCTTTTAGGTATAAGATCCTACGGAGATTTAGTCAGGCTTGAGGTGGCTTTAGCTATGCAGTTTCCGTAATATGAACATCTTCAAAGGCTGAGGCTGCTAACAAATTCCACTGCTGCTCATCAGTTTGCATCCAACAAGGGCAGAACTATCACTGGCAGACATGGGGAATCTAATTTGCAATACAACCTGGAAAGGACAATATATATCTATATATATATAACAACTCAATGAGTCCTAAAATTCAGATATGTGCTGCCCCTTAAAAGTTTAAACTTAAAATAAATCCAATGACGGTCTTTGTATTGCATTAACTCCTGATAATGCGGTCACTTCTATGTGATGAAGTAGGTAGAGTATGTAACTCAGTCGTCTTAATGTAACAAGTCATTTACTGTGTGTTCCACACAGCACTACTGGATTGTATACGCTTAAAGTCCAATGTCTCTTTACCAAAAGGGAAAAGAGTCCGCCATATCATGGAACCAGTCAGCCACAGTTGCAAACACTATAGGAAGCCAAAAAGATTCAGAAAGTGAATCCTTCTGTTTCCCTTTTACAAAGATTTCTGCAATCACTGAGAATGAAAACAGAATGCATGGCGTACCTTCCATTAATGCTTCCAAATTGCCAGCAGTATGGTACTGAGACAATAATACCGGGAAAAAATGCAATCAGCTCTCAGGGTGGATGACAGTAGCCAGTAATCATGAAACGGAGTGGGGCAAAATCTCCATATAGATAGATGGAAAGGAGTATAGAAATAGCATAATGATCAATCAACTATTTTTTAAAATCATCGCCCATCACATCATTACATTTACATCCATCCATCCAGAAGATCAGCCATATAGCTAGTATAATTTTTCTTTTCACAAATTCAAAATCGAACCGAAGTTCTTAGACGGGTGTCGGTTGGATTTCCATAACCTATTAGATAATAAGAAAAAAAGAAAAGAGATAAAAGTGACAAACACTTCTCAGTGGCTTAATGGTTGGAGGGCGCGTTTTTTCCCTTGGGAAGCCCAAGAGGGATGCAGGCATATAAAATGGATTTTTTGTAAACCTTGTTGCTATCTTCATATGTACATATTCAAACTTATCTTACTTTTATCCAAGTGTAATCACCAAACACCAGAAGAAGCCTCATTTATGATGAGGTTAATGCCATGAACCCAAAGTTCTGAATTTGCAGGAGAGCTTGCTTCGAAGTGAATCTCTCTACATGTCTCGGTTGTCACCCTAAAAACTATACTGTTTCTGTCTTCGAGGCCCTTTCTTCGATTCCTTAGAAAGTTTGCACTTGGCCCTGCCACTGCTTCCTTGCCGACCACATTTCTTCGGCTTGACTTTCCCCATGATAGCATGCCGGATTTGAACATCTGAACGATCCTTCTATGCGGTGAACCTCTCCCCTCATGGGTGTGCTTCCACAGCTCCTCCCCTAGAAGCACATGAGAACGAGCAAGATAATCAAATATCACTCTCTCTGCAGCCTTACATTTTTTGCTGTTGCGAGCCAGAGATAATGCTGTCTCTCCTCTGCAATTGGAAATCCCACAATCAGCACCTCGTTGCAGCAAGAGTTTGCAGACATCCGCATGGCCTTCCTTGGCCGCAAGCATGAGAGGTGAATGCCCAGTGTCATCCACATCATTTATGGGGAACCCCATTTCCAGAAGCTGAATCATGGCAGGCAAATTGCCAATCCATGCAGCAAAGTGCAGAGCTCTGAACTCAGAGTGACTTGTCAATCTATGACCAAGCACAGCATCAAGCAATATTTCTTTAAATCGAGTCCCGTCAACAGCATAGGGATAATCCTGCAACATAGATACTACAGACTGACGGTCCCTGCTGCTCATGCTCATGTCAGCTCCAGCATCAATCAGGAAATGGAACACCTCAGTATGGCCAGCTTTTACAGAAACCATAACGGGTGTCATACCTGAACCATCATGTTTATCTATATCTGCTTTTGAATGTTGAAGGATCATCTGCAAAAGCTCGATGTTTCCAGTTCCAGCAACAAAGTGCAGCAGAGAGAACACCTCAAGATTGGTGGAACAGACCTTTTTTCGAGTGATAATAGCTTGCCGAAAGATACATGCCAAAGAGGATCCAAATGCACTTCTTTTTGCCAATTGTACTGCAGTGTCCCCATTGTTATTTACTAGACCCAAATCAGCACCTGAAATAATAAGCTCGAGGAAGCAAATGGCATGATCAGCTTTAGCAGCCAACATCAAGGCTGTGTCACCAGCTTCTGTCCTTGAATTCACTTGACAACCATGCAAGATTAACTGCTTTATGATGGGAAGAAATCCCAGTCTGGCAGCCAAATGAAGAGGGTGACATTCATGACCTTTCTTGGTCCTTATTGGAAACTCAACATCAGCACCCGCAGTAAGGAGCACAGCTACGGCATCAGGATTCTGGCAAAGGATTGCATGGCAAAGAAGGGTCCTACCTTGCTGTTGACTTTCAAGACATGAAATTTGGTGCCGAAGCAAACAGTTTAAAATCTCGCCACTTGCTTCATAATACTCGACTGCACACCAAACTTCATTATATGGCTCTCCTAAGCATGCACCAACCCTCAATTCCTCACCTGAGAAGATGTCCCATGACCAAGCTCCCACCCTAACAAGGTGATTAGTTCTTGCACCAGCCTAAATATACAAGTATAAGTCATATGCTTAAAAAAACTGGAATTACATGTGTATAAAGGAAATGTCGTTTTCTCAAATCTGTAAAAAGAAATGAAGAAAAGATGATATGTTGAGGGGCCAATACGGAAACTCAAGGATGGAATAACTCTGAGATTGAACTCATCAGAGTCCAAAAAACAAAAGCCTAGCAAAGGAATCATAACACTGCAGTTGATAAGCAATTCTATGATGTACCAAAGTACAAAGTATAATGCCTTTTACATCATTTAATTTCAAAGCAGCCTACAGGCTAGGATTGAGTAGGGCACTACCTCCAACAAATATTTAACCATCGAAACTTGTCGGCTCACAACAGCAGCCCCCAGCGGTGTGCAGGTAATGTTAGCATGCAATGCAGGCTTGAGTGACTGCAAGAGAACTCTATGTATGCAATTTACGTCCGCTCCATTCTGTAAAGCCAAAAGTTAATTGTATTGTCAGGTAGTCAGATGCTTCCAGCTGAAAAAATAGCTCAACAGGAACACACAAATTACCTTAATTAAAGCTATCGCAACATCAACAAATCCTCTGCAGCTAGCAGATATCAGTGCATATTTTGCAGCGTCAGGTCCAACCATATCTGAGCACATCAACAGTTCAGCAGCTTTAGCCTGGCCACAGAGGCAAGCTTCAAGTAATGCACCTTCACAAGCTGATTGAGATGTACCTGCCTTGAGAAGCATGTCAAGAAGAGCACAATGGCCTTCACGAGCAGCAGCTGTGGCTGCAAAGCCCCGAAACAATTCCTGGTTTACGTCAGCCCCAGAAGACTGTAAACGTGGAACAATTTAATGAGCAGCATTAGAAAATGATTGCATCTTTCATTAGGGGCAACAAAAGCTATTCAGTGATAAATGCAGGCTGACTGATTCAGGCATTAAGCTAAATAGATTAAGTAAATGCATTTTGCTATTTGGAATATATATATAACCAATTAAGAAAGGCAAAATTATAATTCAACAGAACAGGTATGGCATGATATGTTGAATGGCAAGTCCTAGAAGTCAAAATGTCACAGAAACAAATCCAAAAAGAAATAATCAATTCAATGCAATGCAATTAGGAACACTGCAAGAGAAGCATATTAGGAACACCGCAAGGGGCAACCACAAATTTGATATGCCAATTACATTAGTAACTCGATTCATTTGGCAGCAAATATATATAGAACTGATATGTAGAATAAGGATAACACTAACAAATGAAACAGAATCCATATATACCAGGAGTTTCCGAGCAATATCAACGTGACCAGAATGAGCAGCCGAAAAAAGCGGAGTGACATCAGTGACAAAATCTTTGTATTCAATCACAATCTCATCAGCCTCATCCTCCCTTAACACAGTCTCGATGCACTTTACTCTCAAGCGAAGTGTCCCTATGTAATTGACATCTACCGTTTCTAGTTTCAAACTCTCCGCCACACACTCTACGTCTCCGCTCAGAGAAGCCTCTATGAGTCTCTGAGACGACATAGCAAACTCATCTCGATCTGCCCCACAGACATAACTGTACCTGGCCATTGCAACCACTGATAGAGTGAAGCAATCCTAGAAAAAACGAAAGCCCACAAAAGATATCCTCGTAACCAAGCGAATCCAAGAATTAAGAAGGAATAGTGATCCAAAGGGAATAAATGTAATAATGGAGTGCAGAATAAACCAAATATTGCAATATATAATAGAGGACAGGTGAACAATAATTAATTACTATAGGGAGAAGAAAGAAGAAGAAGAAGTGTCTGAATGAATATAATAAGCGTGGTGTGACGTAAAAAGAAGGAACTAAAATCAGTGTTAAGACAGCTTAAATGGATTGGGAGCATAACGCAGTGTGTCTCTGCTAGCGCTACTGCTGCTTGTAGCCAGTGATAAAGAAAAGAAAAAGAAAAGAAAATGGTGGGTGAAAGTGGAAAGATAGAGACAAAATGCATTTGAAAAAGGCAAATGTAATACTCAAGAAACAGAAAAATGCGGGTAGCAACGCATCACCTGAAGAAGCTAAAGGAAGCTTAACGTCAGCTAGCTGCCTGAAGTTGACTTTTGGAGAGGGACAGAACAGGACAGGCGTCAGCTTCCATACCAACAAACAACTGCCAGTAAAACCGTATTTGATATTGAAATTTGAAAACAAATTGCAGCCCGTTAATTCTCTATCCAGATCAAGCCCATTTTCATCAGCCCTTTTCTTTTTTTCTTTGAGAAATTTACAGAATTAGGTATATTTTTACTTTTTTTACAAATATTTACTCTATTTTTTATATAAATTTTATGAGTGTCTTTTTTAATTTTCACGTTTGTTATATTTTTATTTTTATTTTTAATAGTACCTATTTTACTTTTT
>CATIWM010192127.1:0-10402 GCA_949671775.1 Mallotus repandus
GGTACAGGATAATAAAAATTTATTTTAATTATTTATCTATAAAAATATATATTTATCACTTTATTTATCAAATAAAATAAATATATTTATCAAATAAAAATTAATCAAAATCTATAGATAACTAACAAATAAATAAATAAATAAATAAAAATAAAAAATTTCGTAAAAAAAAAAAAGAGGAAGTGGCATATCGTATGTATGGTATGGGGAAGGGGAACGTAAAGCTGATACCTCCCTGAGTTCTCACTCTTTTTCTTCCTGTTACTATCATCTTAACCTGGTTGGTGAGTTGGAACCAAGTGAATCGCTTTTGTGGTTTAAATGCTGCTTGCTTTTGCTTTTATTCCTGTTGATTAATGGGTTGCCACACAGGCCTCAGATCTCGACCCGCGTGAAATACTGCCTTCTATGTAAGCCTTTGTGGATGAGACTAATGATCCTACAGCTCGTATAGTCAGTATATAAAGTAAAGAGGAAAAATAACATAAAGGTCCAACCAATGAATGCTCTTATTTATTCCTCTTATCCATAGGGGAATCAATGAGAGATGTGAACAAAGGCTGCGTAGGCACGAGTATCAAAGATTCAGTCCCAGCCTAAACGCCCAGTTTCGAGACTAGTACCAGCAGCTTCCCTACCACCACCCCATCCTGAAAGAAAGGCTTGCACTAATTATGGTCTACCTTGGTAGATCAGGTCTGCAATCGAAGAGCTCAAGCTCACTCAGTACGTCACAAGATCAGTTCGTTCATCCATTCAAACACGTGAGTGCCTGCGAATACGAGACAAAACTAGAGCAAGCAGCAGGGCAATGCTAATTTTCATTATTGAATAAAATCATACCTCTTCTTGTAGATTTTCAGCAACTACCGACCGAAATCGAAATAGGATAAGGCGAAACCTTAGGCCATAGGATCTTACATCCTCTAGGCCTGTCCTTCGCCTTTAAGCAAGCAGGATAGCAAGCGGGTAAGCTTTAGTAAACCCAGTCTTTTTAGAATCTTTTGTGTAAGCCCCACTGTGATTGCGAGTTTGAGTCCTTATTTATTTCCTACCGGAAATCTATATTTCCAGTCGAAAATATAGATTTCCGACTGGAAATCATTAAAAAAAAATGGAAAAGCAAAGTAAAAATGCAAGATGGCCATATGGCCATCTTGTCTTTTAAATTGGTAATGAATGGGCCTAATGACCAATTCATCACTTCCTTTCTTTTTTTTTTTTGAAAAATTAAATTTTTTTTTTGAAAATCTATTTTAAATATAAAAAAAAATTAATAATAACAATAATTAAAATAAAAAATAATAGTTCTTAAAAATAATTTACAATTTAGTTTAAAACCAATAAATCAAATCCAATAAATATAATTTCACAGTCTATTTTTATCATTGGGTCCTCTGTCACATCCATGCTCTAATTATCCCGAAATTGGGTGCTTACAATATGCCCTAAGCAAATTATGTAGTAGTCATATTTTGACTTTATTATATTTCCATTTTATTAATAAAAAGACATTTTTATTATTACTGGTTAATTCTAGTATTATCCTTGATTAGTTAATTCTACTAAGATCATCAAGTACGTGACTTGATAGTAAAACTCTTAGGCGATACTTGAATTCTAATAAAATATCCCTAGTCGATCATTATTGTGGGAATAACAATGAACAACGACTAGTATGAGGTTGACTGATGATTAAGTTTTACTGATAATGTATATGAGATATTAAGTCAAACTCATAGGTACATATTTAGAGAAATGATGTACTGGATCGACCCACTATGAAAATACCACGATGATTATTGTTATAGGTGATTCTCATCACAGTAGTATTATTTGAGTCCTCTGACCTGAGATCACCATGGTTTTTTGCATGATAAGTTTTGTATTTTAACACATCCATACTGTCAGTATAGATGTGCCCTAGTGCCATTTTGTAATATATAATGACAATGTAAATTATCCCAAATGGCAATAAAGTATTCATTTAAATAAAGTGCTTATTTATTTGAGTATTTATCATTTAGCATTATGTTAAATAAATTTAGGAAAAATTACATAAAAAACCCCAACCTTTTGAGGTACTTTCAAATTAAACCATATTCAATTTTTTCTATCAATTAAAACCACAACCTTTTAAACGTTAACAAAATAAACCCTCCGTTACGAAATCCGTAACAAAGTGCTGACGTGGTAGTTAGTGGGGCCCCTTTTTTTGACACGTTCGGACCTACATGTCCTGACTGGATTAACCTTTATTAAACTTGCAAAATAAACCCTAATCTTTGTTAAACTTACAAAATAAACTCTAATACAAAATATTTTAATAATTTTAATTAAAATTTTAAAATTTACTAAAATTATTAGAATAATTTTTAAAAAAATAAATAATAGAAATAAGTATGAAATTCAATGCTTTATTATTAATAAAATATTCTTAAATATTTAAAAATTTTCTAAGAATTACAACACATAATTTAACATACTTTAAAATTAAGAAAACATAAAAGTATAAAAATTCAAAAAATGCTAAAATGGATAACCTATTAGTGATAATTAATGAAGTTGTTTTTGAGATTAATTTCCCTCTAATTTAATAAAATTAAAACTAAAACTAATTTATACAAAAATTATTTTTATTTTTATTTTATATATTTTATTATAAATATTTTCTTACTGTATTTTTTAATTTTAATATTTTAATATTTTTAAAATTTTCATATTTTTTTTATTGTAAAAGCACATATAAAAAAATTTTCTAACAAAATACATAAAATATAAAGATAAAATAAGTTTTTGATTTTTCATAAAATAGTTTTAATTAGGAAAAATTGGAGTAGAATTGATCTCAAAAAAAATTCATTAGTTAACAATAATAGTTTCTCCTTTTTTAATTTTTTTGAATTTTTAAGAATATTTATTAATAATAAAGTATTAAATCTCTCACTTATTTCTTTCCCTCTAATTTAATAAAATTAAAACTAAAACTAATTTATACAAAAATTATTTTTATTTTTATTTTATATATCTTATTATAAATATTTTTTTTACTGTATTTTTTATTGTAAAAGCGCATATAAAAAAATTTCATAACAAAATACATAAACTATAAAGCTAAAATAAGTTTTTATTTTTTTATAAAATAGTTTTAATTAGGAAAAATTGGAGTAGAATTGATCTCAAAAAAATTTCACTAGTTAACAATAATAGTTTCTCCTTTTTTTTTTTTAATTTTTAAGAATATTTTATTAATAATAAAGTATTAAATCTCTCACTTATTTCTATCATCAAATTGGAGTGAAATTAATCACAAAAATAATTTCATTAGTTATCACTAATAGGTTATCCATTTCAATACTTTTTTTTTTAATTTTCATATTCTTATATTTTGTTAAATTTTAAGTATATGTCAAATTATGTGTTGTAATTTTTAGAAATTTTTTAAATACTTAAAAATATTTTATTAATAATAAAGCATTGAATTTCATATTTAAAAATATTTTATTAATAATAAAGCATTGAATTTCATACTTATTTCTATTATTTATTTTATTAAAATTATTCAAATAATTTTAGTAAATTTTAAAATTTTAATTAAAATTATTTAAATATTTTGTATTAGGATTTATTTTACAAGTTTAACAAATGTTAGAGTTTATTTTACAAGTTTAATAAATGTTAATCAAGTTAGCACCTATAGATCCCAACGTGTTAGAAAAATGTGCCTAATAACTGCCACGTTAGCACTCTGTCACGAATTTCATAACGGAGAGTTTATTTTGTTAACGTTTGAAAAGTTGTGATTTTAATCGATAGAAAAAAATTGAATAGCGCTTAATTTAAAAATATCCTAAAAGATTGAAATTTTTTATATAATTTTTCCTAAAAATTATGTTAGTTTCTTAAATTTATTTATTAAAATATTTAATAAATAAATAAAATTTGATTTAACCACGAGAGTTGATTGTTGTGCATACTGTTACATTGCTCGTGAATAAAGATCGAGATTACAGACCACAGAGCTTAAGCATGGAGCTGAAACCCAACTCAACCGATCAACCACACACAAACGACTGGTCTCCAATAGCATGGACTCTCTTCTCCAAGCTGAGGGACCAATCACCCTTAATTCAGTGCATAACCAACTTCGTTTCTATGGATATAATGGCCAACACTCTCTTATCAGCTGGTGCGTCACCAGCCATGATACATTCCATTGAAGAAATCCCTGATTTCACTCCTCACACACAAGCTCTCTGCATCAACATCGGCACTATTACTCCTAATTGGCTACCTGCTATGAAGGCTGCGGCTGAATTAGCCACCCAGTTGGGAAAACCTTGGGTTCTTGACCCAGTTGCCGCTGGAGCTTCCAGTTTCCGGTTGAAGTCTTGTTTGGAACTTGTGGGTTTGAACCCTACAGTTATTAGGGGAAATGGGTCTGAGATTATTGCCATTTCAAAGGCTTCTCTTGGTTCTTCTAAGGTATTAAAGTTTTATTCTTTCTGTTTTTCTTTATCCTATTATTTGTAGTCTTTTCAATTTGTAATTGGGGTTGTGTTTTTCAAGGTTGTAGATAGTTCCCATGAGTCAATATATGCTATACAATCAGCAAAGTCTTTAGCTTTAACTTACAATTTGAAGAAAGCCTTCAACTTTTCTTTCTGGGGATTTAATTATTTTATTTATTTCGCTACAATTTTGTAACCTGGTTTTGATTTTCAAGGGTGTAGATAGCTCCCATGAGTCAATGGATGCTATAGAAGCAGCAAAGTCTTTGGCTTTATCAAGTGGTGCTATAGTTGCAGTTTCAGGTGCTGTTGATGTTGTTACTGATGGAAGCAGAGTTGTTGGTGCTCATAATGGGGTACCTATGATGCAGAAAATTACAGCAACTGGTTGTGCTGTCACTGCTCTCATTGCGGCTTTTGTAGCCATTGATCCGTCACATGCTTTTGAAGCAACGGCTTCAGCGTTGTCCATTTTCGGTATTGCTGGTGAATTGGGAATGGACATGGCTAGAGGTCCAGCTTCATTACGGATGCACTTAATTGATTCTCTCTATGGACTTGATCAAGCTGCTGTGCTTTCGCACTTAAAGATTGCTAGCCTGAATGATGCGGTAAGAACTTTATACAAATGATATTACTATTTTAGTAGTTTATAATGGTCAAATTAATACTCACCAAGAGTATGAATCAATCCAAATACCGAAACAAAATTCAATAAAATTGTAAATTTTGCTTAATCACTGAGTGAGAATAGTATCTGATATATCCAACTTTATACATATTTTCTCAGGCAATAGCATGCTCCTATTTTGCTCTTTTTTTATTTATTGAGCAGCTGTTAGTTGTGTAGTGTCTGAATTGTTGCTTGTGAGTTGTGACTTGCACTCTCTTCGCTCCTTCCTCCCTTCCTCAACTGTACACTAGATGAGTTATGGCATAAATGGCATAAAAGTGTTGGAAAAGTATGTCACCACTTGCATCTGGTCTATTTTCATTAAACTCTGGAACTAAGTGGCGCCATAACTCAAAGAAATGACTCTTTGAATCTGATAATTTTTTTTTTTGTGTCGAAGACAGAAAGCGGTAGCAATGGATTCTTTTGTTAAAATGATTCATTGACATTTCTGTTTAAAACATCTAATACATTTGATAGTACAACAGACTCATTGACAAAATGAAACTGCAATATTGACCACATTTTCACACAAACAATCCCACAACAATTCGGTTAAGTGACACACTTAGTAAGTTATATGAACAATTATCCTCAGTAATGTTTCTACACCGTCAATGAAATGCTGACCGGTTGGGATGAGTCCTCGTACTTCAGCAATCCCAACAGCATTCTTATACTTGCCAGTTCCACCGGTTACTGACAGATGTGACATTGCACTTCCAATCTTGTATATGCCATAGAAATTGAGGCTGTCCCCAAATTCTCCTCCTTCAAAGAAGGCTGTAAATGCCATCATCTGTGTGCTCCCAACTGCAGAACTAGCCACATAAACTCCTTGTGCTTTTCCCAATTGCTGTGAACCAAGTTCAGGGCTGGTGGTCAAAACATCATCGATGACAGTGATTGTTCCGAATCCTAGTCCCAATCCGTCTGGTCCTAGTTGAGTTTGAACTTGATTATTTGGGTTCTGACCGTTAGGTTCTCCTGCAAAAGTTGTACCAGCTAAGCCAGTTCCTAACGGAATGCCATTGAGACCATTAACAGTTGGAATGGCACCATTAGCATTAGGGATCGCTACTGCACCATTTGGAGGAATAAATCCTATTGGCTTAGCAAAGGGTACTTGACCGCTATATATGTTTCCCAGCAGGCCGGTGATCGGCCTGGCAGTAGGGTTATTCCCCCCAAGAATGTCGTGCATGTACAACTCCAGAACAGGTTCTTCACCAGCTGCAGTAGGAGTGACAGCAGCCGCATGCATTGCTACATGTATAGTAGCAATCAGCACCACAACGAAAATAAATGGCTTGAACATCCTATAGTTTCTGTATTTGGAGTTCTTGAGACTCTATAATTGTTGGAAGATGAAGGATTTTTGGACGAGTATGCAAGTGGGCTGTGCACCTTGCTGTTTAAATAGAAGGCAACAGAAGAAGGAACATGGAGCAGGTGTGACTGTTGGAAGGTGGTGAAGTTGTTGGAGTTGCATTAGTTATAGAAAGTTCAAATCATACCCTATTGATTTCTTCTTTATGCATTATAGATATAATATACAGAAGTGGACTCTGATCGATGTTTGATACATTTTGTCAAAATGGTCAAATATTGAATGCATCATGGTTCAACCATTCCAAAATCTCAGGTTTTCCTTTAAATTAATTTAAATTTAGGCAGATCAATGATTTTTCTTAATTGGACATGCAAATTTGAATTTTGTTTGTTCATTTCTATTTTTCAGTTATTTTCTGGTACAATTACATAGAATCAGTCAAATAATGACTTGAATTTCATAAGTGACATCAACTTCAGTTTCAGATACTTTGCAAAGGACTTAATTCCCACAATTTTGGCCTCTTGGAATGCTACACACCACTTTTAGTTGAACATGGTCCTTTTTTGGAAATACATCATCAAGAACTGAACTTTTTTTTATCTCCCCACAAATAAAAAGTAAAAAATAAATGAACTTGCTCAACATACATAATCTGTAAAAGGGATAACAGGCTTCGGTTTTCTTGGAATATATATATATATATATAACTTTCCCCCCCAATTCCTCTATTCCGTGTTTACTAATTGGGGCTGTGTTCATGGGCATAGACTGCTAAACAAGTGACTTTTTAATGCTTTTAAAGAGTCCGATGGGGATAATTGTTGCGAGGGTGGAATTCAATTAGCATTTTTAAGGATATTTATAGACTTTTTTTTAAATGAATGACTTTTGCAGAGTTTATAAATTTTTAATGACTTTCATAGAAACAATAAGTACATATGTCTTTTTCTCTAGGATTTTCTCTCTTTGCTATTGTCTTCAAGTAGCGCCACACAACCATAAGGTGGGGCTGTCGTCTTTCTTCTTGGCCGGACGATAGCACAAACAATTTCTTTAGTATTTTTAGTATTAAATTTTTTATTTTTTCAATAATTTGGTAGAATCTAGCATTATGGCTATATTTGTATTTCTCCTTTTGTGAGTTTTATCAAGATTTGAGAGATAATAACATCAAAATTTTGTTGGATGTGCCTGATTCGGCTTACCCGATAATAAAGAGAGCTTTTGATTCGACTTACTTGAAGATCAAGATTTGAGAGATAATAACATCAACAATAACATCAAAATTTTGTTGGATGTGCCTGATTCGGCTTACCCGATAATAAAGAGAGCTTTTGATTCAACTTACTTGAAGATCAAGAGCTTGTTTGATTTCTACTATCCCTAAGAATGAGGTATTCAAATGGGTCTCAATACACCCATAGTTTACTGAAAAATGAAAAAAATTTAATCCAATTTACTTGATGTTCAAATTTTCTTTTCATCCTTTGGCATTTAATTGCCAACATTTTCCAATTACAAAGCAATATGTGGTTTTTTTGTTTATTTTGATGGTTTTTTTAGTTGTATTCATTTTTCAAGTTGTATTTTTTTATTATTGGGTGGCTACATTAGTAGCTAGAAAAGCCCTTATATGACTGATGTAATTTTTATGTTTAGTGATGAAATTTCTATCTTTGATAAAAAAAATAATGACTTTAGTAAAATTTATGAATTTATCAACGACTTTCATAGATTCCTTTTGAAAAACTTTTATAGACATTGACTAATTTTTATCTTGAAGACGGTACCCTAACTATGAAAAAGCAAAACACCAGGATCGACCATTAGCATACAATTTATAACAACAAACAATTTATTCCAAAAAAAATATACCAAACAGTGAAACAACTATTTTATTTTTAATTCAACTGTAATCATAACAAGAGAAAAGTAAAAGTAAATTGGTCGAACATTAGCCAACAAAATCTTTTAATAATTTAGTATTAAAAATTGGATCGGGACACATGCCGCGGCCTGCGACATGAATAGTATGTCACGGGCCCGTTAAATGATAAAAAAAATTGAAGTTTCTTTTTTACCCCAAATACAGGGGCTATTAACCGAAGGGGGGACATTTTGAAAAATTGATCCCCGCGATACACTATTACTTGTCTCTACTAGTGACAAGTAACATTATCCTTAAAATTTTTGTGTCAACAAAATTAAGCAAAATCAATTGCACGGTAATTATAATATAAATGGAATTGTATATATACATATATATATAAATTTAACAATAAAATCATACATATACACACATTCATCAATTCGTATTCAATCACCATATAAAAAACTTATAAAATATTTCCTAATGATTCAATATGGTTGAAGAAAAACTAGATTTCAAAGTCACTTTTTTCTTTTTTTTTTCTCATTTTCTATACCTTAAACGAAAAATTTTGTTGAAATCTTGAAAAAGAATGAAAGAAAATATTTTAGATTTTGTATTTATACCATCGTATAAAAAGTAAAGTACATAAAAGTTAAAAGTCTAATATTACTCTATTAAAATTATAATTGAATACCTTCTAACTTTTACAAGATTTTTTTTTTAAATTTTTAAATTTTAATTAAATATCCTTTTACCTTTTTAGAGTTTATAAAAGTTTTAATTGATTACCATCTAACTTTTGAAATCAATTAAAATTTTTTAAAATTCTAATTGAATACACCCTTTGGCAAAAAAATTATAATATTTGGTAGCATGTAATGGATGTTGTTGATATCAAAATGGTAAACTTAGAATATTAGTTTCAAATATTTGTGGCGATGAACACTTGCAAAATTATTAAAACAGATTTACATACCAAAAGATAGATAAAACAATATATATATATATAGAAAAAATAATTTCCTGGCTTCATTTCCAGACCAAAATCACATCTGCTCTTTAATTTCTGCTCTCTCAATGGCTTAGATAGACAATGATTCTCAACAATGTCTCAGCACCATCTATAAAATGTTGACCTGGGGGTATAAGTGATTGCAGTTCGGCAAAGCCGCTTGCATTCTTGAATTTACCAGTCCCACCGGTCACGGAAAGACGTGAAATGGTGCTTCTGATCTTGTATATGCCATAGAAGTTAAGGCTATCACCATATTCACCTCCTTCAAATATAGCAGTAAATGCCATCATCTGAGTAGTCCCATCTGCTGAACTTGCAATGTAAACACCCTGAGCTTTGCCTATAATTTGTGAACTCAATTCAGGACTAGTGGTTAGTATGTCGTCAATGACGGTAATCGTTCCGAATCCGAGTCCTAATCCATCAGGTCCTAGTAGGGTTTGAGGATTGTTTGACTTTGTTGCAAAAGAAGCACCACCCAAACCAGTACCTAGTGGTAGGGCTGTAATCGAGCTGGGCCGAGCCGAGTTTTGGACTACTCGAGCTCAGCTCGGCATAATATATAAGTGTTCGAACTCGGACTCGAGCTCGGTATAATTGAAAATTCAGAGCTCGAGCTCAGCTCGAGACGAGCTCGAGCTCAGCTCGAGACGAGCTCGAGCTCAGCTCGAGACGAGCTCGAGCTTGTTCGCGAACAAAGCTCGATTTGTGCTCGTTTGAAAGCTCGTTTATTAGCTCGTTTGTGGGCTCATTTATTAGCTCGTTTGTGGGCTCGTGTGTGAGCTCGTTTGTGGGCTTGTTTATTAGCTTGTTTGTGGGCTCGTTTATTAGCTCGTTTGTGTGCTCGTTTATTAGCTCGTTTGTGGGCTTATTTGTGGGCTCGTTTGTGAGCTCGTTTGTGAAATCGTTTGTGAGCTCGTTTGCGAGCTCGTGTGTGAGCTCGTTTGTGAGCTCGTTTGTACCTAAAAAAATGGATATAACAATAATATACAAA
>CATIWM010192172.1:0-16099 GCA_949671775.1 Mallotus repandus
AACTTTATTAACCTTTTTCTTTCCTGTTTTAGGGAGTTCTATTTTTGTTTTGCATGTGTGATATGGATTCATGCTTTTGTATTGATTTTTTTTTTTCATTAAGGTGGTATTAAAGATTCAAATTCTATCCTTTGCCCTTGAGTTTTGGATCTTGGATTTTTATTCTTGTTTACAATTTTAGAATTTTATGTTTCTAAATGATCAGAGGCTTTTCCCTCATTGTGATTTCCAATTATAATTATTTTCCCTTACTTTTTGGGATTTGGGTTTTTGTATGAGGAGAATGACTAGTTTATTAATCCTTTGTTGTGATTGTCTCAGTTTCAAATTTTTTGTTCTCAGCACTTCTCTTTTAGTTTGCATGTTCTGGCGTTTTATGTGTCAGCAGTCTTTTGTGATTGATTAAAGTCTTGATTTCTACAGTAACAATGGTAGAGTCCAAAGAAGCATAGAATTCTATGAGATATTAGCATTTGTCAAAATCAGCAAATTCTATCACTTTTAACTCAGAATTTGGTAAATTAGGCTTGAGAGACTCTGCAGTTGTGCTTAAAGATTGGCCATTCTAGGACATGCATATTTCTACTGAAAGCTAATGTCATAATAATTGGTGTTTTCTGTTCATTTTCTTGGCAGTTTCTCTTTTCAGGTTTTATTAAATCCATCAATTTAACTTGGTTAGTTCTGGATTCCTTCTTATCCATTGTCCTTCCTACTCAGGAAGAAAATTCTTGCACTATTAATGGGATCAGTGTATTCAATTGAAACCTCTTATCACGTGGCTGCTTTTGCTTCAATTGTAGGTGATCAATAAAAGAAGCTAGATTAAACCTTAAGAGGTTATTTTTGAAGATCTAGTGAGTTCCTAATTGCAATTTTGAGACTTTTTATCTATCACTTATGAAAAATGCACAACTTCTGTAAGAAAGATTCTGGTATGAGTTCTACCCATTCAACATTTCCATACATTGTTGGTTGCCAGTTGCTAGGGAATTCCACTGAAACGACAGTCCATCAATCATCTTTATCAGAAAGTTTAGGCTTGACAATGGGGATTCCACAACAGCATTTTCATGGCTCCAAGAAATTGACTTTTCAATTCCAAGAGCAGGATTCTTCTTCAACTCAATCCACTGATCAATCTTACCCTGAAGTAGCTAGCATGGGAGAAGGTAATGCATGTATACAAAATGTAATTCAGTGCAATAAGCTAGTTATGTGAGAATTTTGTGTTCTTTAGCTCTGGGTATTTTCATCAATTTTATGTGGTATATAAGTTGAACTGAATAATTCCTTTCCTGTTCTTTGGTATGGGTAGTGCCTAAGGTTTCTTGTTAAATAGCAAAGTTTCCAGTGGATGCAGTATGGAGTAGTTGTTTTTTTATAAGCGCTCCTGCTCATTTTTGATGCATTTATGGGTTAGTGTTATCATTGCATATTTTCTTAGTAATTTGAGTTGGCTATTAAACAATCAGGTTATGTACATAAGTGCATGTGTCTCATTCTTCTATTTTGTTTGCATGCATACTCAATCAATTTTCACTTTAAGCCCTGGTTTTGTTTCACCTTATTTATAGCTTTGCTGAATAAGTTCCTAACTTAGTTATTCTGGTGATTCGTCAGGGTTCAATGAAACTCAAGAGAAGGTTGAGGGAGGTCATGCTAAATTAGTGTCATCAATGGGAACTCAAGATTTTAAGTTCCCTTCTCAAGTAGACTATAGCCAATCAGTTGTAAGTTGTACTTGATTGTATAATGTGGCTTGTCAGGATGGATGGAATCTTATGTTGTTCTCCCATGTCAGGGTCACTTTCCAATCCATTTTGCTGAACCATATTTTGGTGGCTTGCTAACTGCTTATGGGCCACAAGCAATTGTAAGTAACATACTCTATTTCTGATTCTTTTCTTTGTAGGCAAAATTTTGTTAAGTCCTATATCTGGGACTAAAATAAATTTAGCAACTTATTTTTCCTTTTTTGCATGTTACTCTATTGACAATTAAAGATCTAATTTCTCTAGATACCGATACAATATAGATTAATTCTAAAGGAAATCTAGATAGCATGTCTGAGTGCATTATATGTGATTATAACTTCAAAATCTTCTTGCAATCCCCCTGCTCGATTGCACCTTTTACTGCTGCAGTTTTTTTGGCTTCCATGACTAGCACTTCAAATTGATTGTGAAAAATGTAAATGGTCTATGGACTTAGTTTCTCTTGTTATTGTGTAAAAGTTACTTGACTCCCAGCGGTTGCTTTTTGCAGTTTGAATTTTCAAGGTATTTATGCAAAATTGATTACTCAAATATGAGAATAACTGCTTGTGTATATGGGTGATCCGAAGAGCATGTTTGATCACTATTAAATATTCTATGCCTTTTGATGTTGCATATTGTACAATTCCATGGTGTCACAGAATCTGAATTGTCTCATTATTTTATTAATTATGATGTGCAAGTTTTGTTTTTCTTTGTTTTATTTATTTTTAAATGGCACAATCTTACGAGATCATTGACGTGCCATCAGATTCATCATCCTCAGATGTTTGGAATATCTTCTGCTCGAATGCCACTTCCTCCTGTTTATACAGAGGATGAACCCATTTATGTCAATGCGAAACAGTATCCTGCAATTCTCAGGAGGAGAAAGCACCGTGCTAAGCTTGAGGCTCAAAACAAGGTCGTTAAAAGTCGCAAGGTATGGGGTGATTTTGCCTGTTGTGTTGAATATCTATGGTGCTATGATGCTATGCTTTGGACAAGGATACAGTTGTTTGAATGATGGTCTGAAATTTCTGTAGCCATACCTTCATGAGTCTCGGCATCTTCATGCTCTTCGGAGGGCTAGGGGTTCTGGAGGGCGGTTTCTTAATGCTAAAAAGCTCCAGGAGTCTGATCCTGCTCCCACAAGCCATGGAATGGACAGTGCAGGCGCACAACTTCATTTGGCCGGAAATATATCAGAATCTGAAGTTCATCAGCCTGAAAATCATAGAGATGGTGCATCTAACACTTCTTGCTCAGATGTAACAAGTTCCTCCAACAGTGATGACATCTTTCAGCAGCAGCCAGAATTCAAATTCTCAGGCTACCCTTCTCACTTTGTTGAGACCATGCAAGGACGCTCAGCTGGTATGCGCGGTGGTGGAAGCCAGCATCATGTTCCTGTCCTTCTGTGATAGAAGAGACACAACTTATCTTAGCAGTCTGTGTTTGCTACCAGTCGAAAGACAACTGCTGATGTTCCCTTGGGAAGTCATCCTTGGCTCAGTTAATTCCTGCAATTGAATCTCATTTGTTTCATTGCTTGCAACCTTAGGAATCCTCATAAACTGTCTGACTCAGCTGTGTTTTTAAGTTTGTTATTTTTTTGTTGAACTTACTAGTGAATTGATGTCAAATTTAACATAATGCTGCATTCTGTTCTAAGACTATATTTGCTATTTTCCTATGCTCATTTCTGCATTTTGTCACATTTCATCATTTGACCCTCAAAATTTTTTTGGGCATAACTTTTAGCTGGCTAAGTGATGACAGATGAAGATGCTGTCATATTGGCATGCTAACTCCAGCCATGAACAAGCTTCTATGGTACAAAGGGGGTGATGGGATTAGAATAATGCAAATTCTTGTGTATGTGTGTGTGTTCATTATTCCTAAGTTGATTAATGAACTGATAAGGAATTGATGTGTCTGTTGGTACTACTGTCTAAAACCATTACAACTGAGACTACAGGGTGAGGCCTGTGGTGTCGCTAGCGATTAATAAATGGAAAAACAAAGGTATTTGGCAGCAGTGCATTTGTCCTATACTGCAACTAATCCCTGTTTTTTTTGGCTTGGCTTGTCTTGTCTGAGATGTTATTCATAGAATGAGTTGGACCATGTCATAAAATATTTAATATTTATTACACTATATATTTTATTATATTTGTTTAAGCATTATATACATGCTATGTAGGCCAGATTTTTTTGGACTTCTTGTGGGAGGTTCTATCCTTTGTAAATCACTTAATAGAAAATTGATAAACATTATGATATAATCATTTATTAATGCAATTGGAGACTTTTGTTACTTCCTGCATCAAATATAATAATATAAAGCAACTTATCAGATAGGTATATTAATTTAAGCAGTTAATGATTATTATTCTAAAACATAAAAATAATATAGATTTTAAGGTAGGCTGTGTTATGCAGATGAGGATAATGAATTAGAAAGAGTCAAGCTGCCATGTGAATTGCTAATTTGTGATTCAATTATACAATTGGATTCACTACCAACCAAGCACCCTAGTAATGCTAATAACATTTGCTCATTCACCAATTTTTTGCTTTATTCTTTCATGTAAAATTGGAGATGTGAGTCACCTATTTTATGTGAAATTGATAATAAAAATATGCCACTATTAGAGTTTTATATGGATTCAAACTAAAAAATAATAATTTTTTATCTTCTTAAAATATTAGTAAAACTAAAAAATTATATTTTTTTTAAGGTGGGAGGACGGTTGACCTATTAATGCAACATTAGTTTACTCAATGTGCGGTAACTAAAAAAATTGTATTGACCTATTAATGTAAGAAAATTATATTGTTAGTTTACTCAACGTTCGGCAACAAAAAAAATTATATTGGATGAAGAAAAATAAATTTTTTTTTATCTAAAATCAAATAATAAAAGGAATTAAGTATTTTGTTTACAACAAAACTCCTTTGAAATCTTGAAAACAAATAAAATACAACAAAAATCAAATTACTGTGTATATATGTAAAGATTTTAACTTTTCATTGTATACCACAAAAACAGTTAAAAAAACCCAAACACATTCAAATTTATCAACAAAGAGAATAGAGGGGGAGAATATGGAGGGAGCACAGTGTAAGCTAAGCAAAATTGAAGAAGTTTTTGGGGATTTTAAAGCTCGACGAGCCGCTTTAATCAAAGCCCTTACTACTGGTACAAAACCTTTTTTTAAGAAAAAACAAAGAATTTGGTATTGTTTCGTTTCATTTAGAATTGGGTATTGATTAATTTCCTGTATTTTGCATGAAAGTTGCTATCTTTTTTCTTTTTGTTGATTTGATGTTTTCGCTTCTTTCAGTGTTCTTTGAATTTGTAATGTTTCTTTCGTTTTAATTGTGTTTTTTTTTTGAGTCGAAATTATGATAAAGTTTATCTATTTTTATGTTGTCAAAAGGCTGTTTGGTTGCTGAGAAAATCTGGGAAATTGGAATTGTAATTGGTACAAAAGCTGTGAATTTCGTGTGTTTAATATAAAAGTTGTATCTTTTTCAATTTGATTTTTTTTTGGTCTTGTTGAGGTATAATTTTTTTTAGCCAGAAAAGATTAAGCGAAGTTTGATGTTTAACTTTTGGAGACATTGGTTTTGTTTTGGTATGCGCAGATGTTGAAGAGTTCTATCAGCAGTGTGATCCAGGTGAGATAGGCTTTTTCTTTTTTACTTGAAGTACTTAAAGTATTGTGAAGGAATCATTGATTAATAAGCAAAAACATTGCATAAATTGTTGATTTCTGTTGCCTCTAACTTTTACAAGTTCAAAGTTGGTCTTACTGTGTGGCCTTTTCCACTTTTCATACTCTTTTGGTTTTTAGAACTGATCTTTGTATGTTGCACATTTAGAGAAGGAGAACCTGTGCTTGTATGGCCATGCTACTGGGGAATGGGAAGTCAGTTTACCTGCTGATGAAGTGCCTCCAGAGATTCCTGAGCCTACACTTGGTATTAACTTTGCAAGAGATGGCATGGGAGAAAAGGACTGGTTATCCTTAGTTGCTGTCCACAGCGATGCATGGCTGTTTTCTGTGGCCATCTATTTTAGTGCCAGATTAGGGTTTGATAAAGCTGACAGGTATTATCCCTTTTATGACTGATCGTCATTACATTATGAATGATAAGCTAACACAGAAACTTTACTGGAATTCATTAACAATGTTTTCCTAATTGTGATGTAGGAAGGAGCTTCTTAATATGATAAATGAGATGCAGACAGTATATGAAGTTGTGAATGGTACAGCAAGACAACAAGCGAAGGGCAAGTCATCTGTCTCCAATCACAACAATTCCAAATCCAACTCGAAAGCGGTAATTTCCTTGTTGCCATAAATCTTTTTGTCATTAAACATCCATTAGTATATAACTCTCCTTTTCAGTTGTAGCCTTGTAGGTTTTGTATTTGGCAAACAGTAGCATGGAACAGTTCTTTTCACCTATGAACCAAATGAATCTAGTTGAATTGTTTAGTTTTAAAAGGATTCTTTAATTAGCTAGCATTTAAATAGGTTTTATCTAAACCTTTAGGCTATCTATCTTGTGGTGTTTAACCAAATGTGTGCACGACAACTACTATGAATCTCAGGCAAAGTATTCAAAAGCTTTACCACCAAAGGATGAAAATGAGGGCTCAGATGAAGTCCATGAAGAAGATGATGAAGAGCATGAAGAAGAGGGTGATAATCAGACCTTGTGCGGTGAATGTGGTGGATGCTATGGATCTTCTGATGAATTCTGGATTGGCTGTGATGTCTGTGAGCAGTGGTATCATGGGAAGTGTGTGAAGATCACCCCTGCTAGGGCGGAGCATATTAAGCACTACAAGTGCCCATCCTGCAGTAATAAGAGAGCTCGTACTTGATATATGGCGGAAGCTACTTTCATCCAAGTAGCTCTCAGTTTTCAATATATCTGTGTAGTTGTAGTTCATGTAGGTTTTCCTTACTCCTTTTTAGTTGGAAACCTCTAATTATCATTTCTAATTTAATAGGAAAAATCTTTCCTTAAATTGCTTATGGCTGATGTTTTGTGCTTCACGTTATCTACTGAAAAATCTTTGTCCAGGTGCATGTGTCCTAAAAAAAATCCTTAAGTTGTGGAAGGGCTCTAAGCCAGCTAGAAAAGTATTGGCTTGAAAGAACAAAGTTAGGACTGCAGGGTTAAGTTTAATTAGAACTGCTACTTCGCATGGGGCAAGAAAAGAATCTGTCAAAGTTGTGATGTGTTTAGGCAAAAGCCAATTAAACCAAAAACTCAGTAGCATGGGGCAAGAAAAGAAGCTATTAAAGTAGTGATGTGTTGGGCAAAAGCCAATTAAACCAAAAACTTAAGTAATCGGTACCGTGCTTGCAATGTCGGCAAATGAGCTCTTCAAGTTCTCTAGTAAATGTGGAAATGAAGGCAACACATCATGTACTTTTTCCTGTATTAGTCATTACAGTATCACTTTCCTTAACTGTTATTAACTTAATTTATCATCAAAAGAATAAACTTTTTCAAACTTTTTATATGGACTTTTAGCATGTAAGAAAGGTTACATATACAAAGTTCATTAATTAGTTGTTGGAAAACTTTTAACACTTTTATGATTCTATTAAGGTTGAACTGAATTAATTAGTGTTCAGTAGATTCTAAATACTAGCAATTTAAAAAAAAAGAATTTCAATTAGTAAAGGATATAATTTTCTCAAAAAATAAATTCAGCTTTAGAATAGGGCGACCAGAAAACAAATGTAAATATGCTTAAATCACAAAATAAACTAGCATAAAATACAGCTTTCTTCCTTCTGTTTCCATTGATAAGAGATAGCGAGAGAGGCCATGGAGATCCAAGCTGGTGAAGAGGATACAACAAGAACATTATATGAAGCAGCAACGAAGGGTTGTGTAGCAACCTTAAACACATTGATCCAAAATGACAAACTCATTCTTCACAAAGTATCACTTACCTCTTTTGCTGAAACACCATTGCATATATCATCTCTTCTTGGTCATCTTGATTTCACCATAGCTATTCTAAGCCAAAATCCTAAAATGGCTTCTCAGCTTGACTCCCTTAAACGTTCTCCTCTTCACATGGCATCTGCTGAGGGGCATGCTGATATTGTCAAAGCTTTGTTAGCTGTAAATAATGATGTTTGCCTTATTCGTGATGAAGATGGTAGGATTCCTCTCCATTTAGCTGCCATTAGAGGCAATGTGGAGGCTATTCAAGAACTGGTAAGTGCACGTCCTGAGTCGATTTCTGAGCTTCTTGATGGAGATACAGTTTTACACTTGTGTGTAAGATATAACCATCCGGAGGCTTTGATGCTATTGATGGAAATGTATAGTGATGATGAGCTTGTCAACAAAGGAAATAAAGATGCCAACACCATCTTGCATTTAGCTGTCATGCTAAAGCAATTAGAGGTAAACTTTCTCTGCTAAGATTTCAA
This sequence comes from Mallotus repandus, assembly GCA_949671775.1. NCBI lineage: Eukaryota > Viridiplantae > Streptophyta > Magnoliopsida > Malpighiales > Euphorbiaceae > Mallotus > Mallotus repandus. The sequence goes on from CATIWM010192172.1 coordinate 8,237, forward strand.
CTTTCATTTCAGATTAGACCTGCAAAAAATAGAGTTAAAAACAAAAAACAATATCTTGTGCAGACAATAAGATATATTCTCTCAATGCCTGGGGCAAATGTGGGGGTCATTACCCTGAATAAAATGGGCTTAACAGCCTTGGATATCTTAGATCACAGTCCTAGAGATTTCAAAAGTCCTGAAATTCGAGACATTTTAATGGAAGCTGGAGGCAGAAATGCTCCAAGGCAAATCAGAATACCCCCACCAGCAGAACCTGCAGCTGCTATTACAGTTCCAAGAAAGAAACCATCAGGACCAAAATCATGTCTCCAGAAATGCATCAATTGCATAGAACTTCATGGTGATTGGATAGAAGAAACTCAAGGCACATTGATGACAGTAGCTACTCTTATCGCTACCATCACTTTCCAAAATGCACTCAATCCACCAGGAGGTGTCTGGCAAGAAGATGTTACAGACTCCATTACTAATATTTGCAGCGAGAAGAACATATGCTTGGCTGGAACTGCAATTTCTGCCTATGCGCTTCCAAAATCACATGTTCTTTTCATGTCTTACAATAGCGTTGCTTTTGTTGCTTCTCTTCTTGTCATCTTCTTGATTATTAGTGGATTCCCTCTTCGTAATAAATTCTGTACGTGGGTTTTGACAGTCGCGATGAGTACTACACTCGTGTTCATGGCTCTTACATATCTTGTCTCTTTGGATATTGTGACTCCAGATGATATTCTTGCCCAACTCTTTTGGATAAGAAATACATCTTTGTTTCTTTGGTTTGGAACAGTTGCATTGGTTAGCCTAGTTCACCTATTTCGCCTATTCACTTGGACGTCAAGGTCAAGAAGGAGATGCAGCCGTAGGCCAAAATGGTGGATCAAGAAGCTTAAGAAGAAGTTCCAAAGACAACAGAAAAAAAATTCTGCAGAACAGAATCCTCTGGCTCGTGTTTAATTATCATTCCGAGAACATATTTCTATAGAACTTTTTATATTGATATCATAAAAAATGTAATCTTTTCCTTTGATTGAGTACTCTAAATTGCATTCAGCACTTGATCTTTGTGCTTTTTTAGATTTTGTTCTTTGTTTTCTTGTTGCCTTACACATGGCCAAGAATGGTCAATGGATCCTGGAATGCTAGTCATTTCTGAAATGGTCAAACATTACTGTTGTTAGTTTTGTTGGCAAAACTCCTATCCCACATTGAAAAATAATAAAGGGATAGAGGAAATCTTGGCCTATAAATATACTCCTTTTCCCAGTATGTCAATCACTATGTAGTATTTAGTGTACCATTGAAGCTATTAGCTATACCAGTAGAGAATTTAATAGGAAATTCTCTTGGGTGTATACTTGAGCTCTTGGGTGTGAGTGAGAGTTAAATATTTTGTAGTATGGTTGTCAAATTATTGTGTGTTTCTCTGTCTTATTTTTTAAGTATTTTTGTTCATGTTGTGATCTAGTGTGGTGAAAGGGTTTGTTGGATTGTAAGAGGTTTATTTTCCCTAACAATTGATATCAGAGCCGATGGTTTAGTAAGAGCTTGAAGGAAAAGATTTTTAAGAAATTGTTGTGATCCAACTGGAGGTCCTTTAAATACTGTATTGTGTAAGTAAGTGTAGCTAAGAAAGTTTTGTCACAAATGCTATAATCGCCTAAGGATGTTGGGACTTAAGTGGTAATGTTTGTGTCCCCCTAATCTTTCCTGGAAACTTTCTTAGTACATTTTGTAGACACAATTGTTCACTTATTATTCACGTGAGAGGTTATTATAGCGGGAAGTGCTGTTCAAGTATACAGAGGTACTGTGCATTGTTGAGCAAAAATGAGCTTCAGATTTGATATTGAGAAATTTGATGGGAGAATTAATTTTGGGTTGTGGCAAGTGCAAGTCAAGGATATACTAATCCAGTCTGGATTGTATAAGGCCTTGAGGGGAAAGCTAGCTTATTTGTCTGAAGGAAAGGAGCCAGATAAATCCGGTGACAACAATAAAGACACAAGAAAATCCCAGATGAGTGAAGAAGAATGGAAGGAGCTAAACTTGAGAGCAGCAAATCATATTCGTCTTTGTCTAGCCAAATGTTCTTGCTAATGTTGCTAGATGGTCATCAAGAAAGGAGCTTTGGGAAAAGCTTGAGGAAATGTACCAGGCTAAAAGTCTTTCAAATAGGTTATATTTGAAGGAGCAATTGCAAATGGAAGAAGGTACAAAAATTTCTGACAACCTTAGTGCACTCAATGAGATTGTTTATGAACTGGAGTCTATTAGAGTGAAAATTAATGATGAAGATAAAACGTTGAGGCTTATCTGGTCTCTTCCACCTTCCTATGAACATATGCAAACCATTTTAATGTATGGGAAAGAGAATGAGAATTTTTCAAAGGTGACAAGTAAGCTGATTTCTGAAGAAAGAAAGTTGAAAAATAGAGAGAATAAGTCTTATGAAAGTACAATATTATCGGTTTATGAAAATGGGAAGAAGTATAACGGCTCCAAATGAAAAATTATTTGTTGGGAATGTGGGCAACCTGGACATGTAAAAAAGGATTGTAATCATGGTAGAGCTAATTCAGTTAGTGGCTCCAAAAGTCATGTTACTAATATAGTTGTCTTTAAAGAAGACAATGAACTTTTTATATAAGGAAAGATATATATCCTCATGGCATGATAGCTACCAACTGAGTTGCCAAGGAAAATGATGTCTGATAGGTAGCATGTCCACAGTTTCCACACGGGCATTAGTTGACAGTTGATGCAACGTGTGTGGTGGAATTGATATCGATGGTTAATGAACTTCCTAGAAAGTCAACATTGGAAGTTGCACCATAACTTATTAGCAGTTTTTTGACATGAACTGGCCTAGGAGAAAATTCTTGGAGTTGGTGAATTCCAAGTATGTATACTCTTATGGTGGAGTATGACAATTCTTGTTTTTTAGAATTGTGACTGTCATAGCTGATGGTGTTATTGAGGTAATTGTTGTTCTTTTAATTTTTAATCATGGTGGAGATTGTTGAAGTATGATAAATATTAAAAAGATGGATGTTATCCCATATTGTTTTGTTGTAGAAATTGGAGGAGTCCTTAGGCTATAAAAGGACTCCTCCCCCCTCTTTTGTTAAGTATGTCAATCACCAACAATATTTGGTGTACCATTGAAAGCTATTAGCTATACTAGTAAAGAATTTAAGGAAAATTCTCTTGGGTGTACTTGAGCTATTGAGTATGTGTGAGAATTAAATATTTTGTAGTGTGGTTGTAATAATTTTTCATATAGTGAATATTTTTCTCTTGGTTGTCTTTTGATAACGCTCGTGGTTTTTCTACATTTTAGAGTTTTTCATGTTAAATTATTATGTGTTTCTCTCTTTTATTTTTCAAGTATTTTTGTTCAAGTTGTGCTCTAAAAGAGTGAAGGCATTTGTTGGATTGTAAAGGGCTAATTTTTTCCAACAAGATTAAGCATGACCATGATTCAATTCTTGATTTAGTTTAACACCAAGAATAAGGTAAAAGAGTAGCGTATATTCAGTTAATTATTTGAGTTATTTTATGTAATGAGATTAATTTTTTTTAACTCGTGAATGTGCCAATATATATGAAATTTCATTTTTTATTGCTTGATAAGAATCCAAATATTCTTTTTTTATAGGGGAAGGAAACAAAGATTTTTTGTATTGTAAATTTCCTTCATTAACCACAAATAGGGCAGGCCACGGACCCGTTTGGGCTCAAAACGGCCTAGTTAAAATTATAATTAGAACGGTCAAATCTGGAATCAACCAAACTGGATCGAAGTCTCTGAGGGATTGGTTCCACTCCCTATGGAATCAGAACTAAACTAAAAAATAAAAAAAAAAGAAACTTAACTTATTGAACTGGATGAATTGGAGGAATCTAACCTGAATCAAATTGAAACAGGTCTTGAACTTGGATGGGGCTAATTCCAGTTCAATTCTACCTAAGGTTGAACAATGAACCAGCGGTTCATGAATTAAAACCACTTCATGAACCAGAACCGTCGGTTCATGAACCGTGGCCGCCCTTGGTCCACAAAGGAAAACGATGGAAGAGCAATACAACTCAACCATCTAGGAACAAGTCTACCAAGGTTTGCACTAATAAAAGCTAAACCATACCCGCCAAGATCAACTAAGATAAAGATACATCACTGAGATTGTCATAAAAGCAATCACTGTCAGTCACAAAGGAAAACGATTAAAGAACAATACAACTCAACCATCCAGGAACAAGTCTACCAAGGTCTGCACTAATAAAAGCTAAACCATACCCGCCAAGATTAACTAAAATCAAGATACATCACTGAGATTTTTATAAAAGCAATCACTGTCAGTCACAAAGATTACTTACCAAAAAAAATCTAGGAGTAATTAAGATAACTAGTTGATAGATCTACACACACTAAAATAATATTGATTAGTTAGTATAATTAATGTGAAAATTAATAATGTCACTATTTATACTTTTTGGAACAATAAATTATATTGTCATGAAAAATAGTATTGTCATAAATGCAATATATTTTGTGTTAATAAATTGAATGTCACAAAAAATATTTTTTGACAACATAAATTATAATGTCACTATTTATAGTAGACTTTGTGTAATGTTTTTATTGTCACAATTAATATATCATGACAACTTTAGAATATGAGACATTTTGTTATAGTGACAAAAAGAAAAACAAAAAACCTGCTAACTCTCTCCTAGTAATATATACTACAATAAAAGAAGTCCAAAGTACTAAGACAAAAAGCCAAAAAACAATAAGTGAATCTCTTTTAGGAAGTCAAACACTGACATGTTTTGAGATGCCTTTCAAAGGAATTGCCTCCCTGTTTGCACTTTGATTGACCGAATCTAAATTTTGTTCATTTTCTGTCCTCTCCTTGATAAAAAATTAACTTGCTTCTACCTCTGAAAGCTGGCCCTTTTGTTTTCAGGTATAGATGATCTTGCTAAATCCTTCAAGAGAAACTTATTACATTTTGTAGTTGATACTACCCCTTCTTCTTTTTTGAGTCCTTCTAAGATTCACCTTTTTACTAAATAAGGCTTGTTTGGACAGTGGAGTTGTTTCCAACTTAATTTCTGCTCTTTTTCTTTTTGTCCCAGGACTTTCAACTTCCTTAATTGCTTTAGGCTCTTGTTCTATTGTGTTTTAAATTTATATCCTGCATATATCTTTGACTTGGACCTAATCATTAGAATTTTCAAGGCTTATGGGCTTAACTCTTCCTATCCTCATTTCTTCTTGGATGAAGCCTGACTCATTTCCAAATCACCAGGGCTAATAGTTGTAAAAATCTTATTTTAGGGACACTTGTTCCAAATTCTCATGAGTGAGGAGATCCTAATCTACTCTCTATAGCCCTGCAACGAGGCATTTGGGAGAGGCCTTGCACTTGAACCCAAATTGTCTCAGTAGTGAAATCTAACTCATCTAAAGTTAGGGAAGGTTTCCACTCCTTCATAACTAGCTAATTCCTATCCACAGCCCATGCAACTCCTTTTTAAGGTTATTTTTGGTTCGTTAACATTATCAAACTTAAAGAGAAAAATGTTATGACCTTGCATTTTTTGGACTTGGAATAAAGAAATAACAGACCATACATGGGATAATATTTGATGCACTAGTTTTGCACTATATCTTTTATCACTCAGAACTTTTCCCACAAGATAACCTTTTGATGTTGTTGAGTTCTGGATAGGTTTATCGGATAGTTCTATAAAGAAGACTTGTTCACTTATAGCTTTCAAATATGCATTAGCAATAACTCTAGGTTTGGTGAGCACTATTAATTAAGTCTAGAAAAAAATGAGGAAAGGTAGATTTACTAAAATAAGACTCAAAAGGAGAGAGGGTTTGAGAAGATTTTGAAGTAAGGGATGTTTGGCTTAAAACAATTAGCAAGAATCAAACTAGTTATATTTACTAAGAAAACTTGCAAGATAGGCTAATTGAAGGAAACCCACTATATGAAACTAGATGCATTAATAATTTGAAGGGAAAGAAAGACTTAATGCTTTACCTATTAATAATTTGAAGGGAGTTGTAACTTCACACTACTCAATATTCCGCCAAATGTTTTAAGTTTAAACTATCATAGTCAAGGATGTAGTTAAAAAAAAAATTGTATAATTATTTTTTAAATTCACCAACGGATTTCGTATTTGCAGATATATTATCACATCCAGCCGAAAAACTTCTTAAAATCAAGTTTTATTTATCCAAATCATTTTTATGATTTTATAAATATTTGATGCATTGTAAAAAAAAAAACATATAGAGATTATAAAAGAATTTATAGAGAGATTATAAAAGTTAGAAATTATAAGTGAGAATATATATGGTTTAAAAATTATAATGGGTGCACACTGCTAAAGTTATTTATATAAATTAAAAATTATATTATAAATTAAAAAAATAAAAGTAACAATCAAATTGCACTTGCACATTTTGTGTAATTGAATCACTTTACAAATGGTCCAGTGAGTAAATTGAATGTTGTTTTCGCAATATTTTTTTTCTTCAAAAAAAAAAAACTTCAACTTTCATGTAAGGTGGCATTTGATTAGTACTCTAGAATTAGAATTGAAATTGAAACAAGAAAGAAAAGGAATATAAAAAAGGAAATGAAAAATTGAAAAATATTTGGTTCAATATGAAATGAAAATGAAAATTAATATTATTAAAAATTATTTAAAAATTATTTTTATAATTATTTTTTATATATAAAAATGAACATTGTAATAATTTTTATACATTAAAATTAATATTATGATTATCTATTATAAATATTTACTAAAAATATTTATACATCAAAATATTATTATAATTTTAAAAAAATTATTTATTTTTGACAAAAAAAATGAGTTAGAAAGTGGCTGTTGTAATTCCTTGATTTGATAAAATAATACAAACCCATCTTTCTAAACCTTTATAAAAATTTGAAAAATGAAAAACTGATTTTCAAGTTATAACAATTTTGGAAGAAAGAAGAAAATTATTTCTAAATTTATCAATTGAAAAAACATAGGGTCATCAAAACCATTTTATTTCAAAAAAAATAATAAAAAATTTAAAATAAAAAAGAAATAAAATTTTATTATCTGGAATTAATGAAGCATATGAATTGAATGCAACTAAAAAATAAAAAAATTGTTAATCTAAAATATCGAATGCATTATTCAAAAAATATAAAAACAAATAGCTATATGGCAAGAGATTTTTATTTATTGATAACTCCGAATTATATTTCTTATGATGGAACCTGCATCGATGAGAAGGACGGGTAAAGGGGTGGAGTTTCCCCCATAAACACTCTGAAGATTAAGTCAGTAATTGTATGAAAAAATAATAATAAAGCAAATAAAGTAGAATAAAGTAGAATGGTGTTGGATGATGAGGTGATGATGGAATGATGGGATGGTGTAGAATATGAGAATGTGTGAATGAATGATCTCTCCCCCATATGAGATGTAATGAGATGAATATTGATGAGTGTGAAAAATGCACTGTTTTAAGCACTCAAAGCATTAGGTTTAGGTGTAAATTCAGTTACATTTATGTTTCTTTTGTTTAGCTTTTCTTCAATTAAGCACTTTTTGCATGATTTGCATGTTTATTTATTTTTAGTATTATTTCATTTATTTTTAATTAATTTTTATGCATTTAGGAAATAAAGGACAATGCAGAAAGTTGCATGGGAGTCAAGAATGTCCAGAATGGTGCAAGGAGAAGTAGTGCTGAAAAATTAACTTGCACGGCCGTGCCAAAAAGGCACACGGCCGTGCGACTTGCGTCGTCAAATTTTCACGAGAATCAGGTCACAC
>CATIWM010192197.1:0-28977 GCA_949671775.1 Mallotus repandus
TAGAGAAGCTTGAAGTGTGACTATTTTGAAGCATATAGCATGGTAGTTAAAGCATGGAGCATAGGTTGTCGGCCGAATCCAGACTCTCTCTCTCCTTGTAGCATACATATGCCCATTAGTTAATGTAAAATGTTTGTATGCGTGTACAAATAATTATAAGTGTGTGTATAATAATTACATGTGACTAAAGGATGCTTAATAATAATATGAGATATCACGATGTATATTAGTACTAAGGGTGTAAGGTGTTACAAATTAATAATTTTACTTGTATTATAAAATATAATTAATTTAAGATAAAATATAAAATTTGTTATATTTTATCTTAAGTTAATTATATTTTGCTATAACAATTAAAATTATAATGAAAATATGTTAACTTATTTTATTGTTCAAATATTTATTATAAAATAGCCGAACATAAAAAAAATAGTTTATTTTATAATAAATAGCCAAACTGTAGGCGGCGGGGTTTAGTGCTCGCCCAAGTGTTGGCGATCATGGCACTGTGCAAGCTCAAGACCTGTTAGGAAATACAAAATGGGCTTAAGGCCTAGATTGGAGATGGAGTCACCACTCGGATGAAAGCCGGGACACACTTTACAGCAACTAGATTTTATGGAGGTACCCAGAAGCTGTCATCAGAGACCGGGTTCAGAAACTAGGTATGGGCTTTAGAATACCCACCCAACCTTGCGGTTGGCCTCCGTGTGTTTTCGTATTTTATTACCTTTGATTATTTGATTATTTCCTTATTACTGTTGAGTTACATTCATTTTTATTTTTATATTTTATCGACTTTTCACATTTAGTCCTTTTCGTATTTATTACCTTGGCATTCACTGCAAATAATAAATATTACAAAACATTCATTCAATACAAACGAGAGAGGGATTATGGGTTACAATGCTTTGAATGAATATAAAAATGCTTAATTGAAATAAAACCCCTCAAGAACTAATTAATCCACTAATTATTTAGTGATTGAAAGTTACAAAGAAACCTACACCAAACACATGTTAGTTTCGTTTCAAGATAAATAATTTTTATATAAAAGAAATAAATAAATTTGCATGAAGTAGATATGAATATTCATTTCAACATGGTTTACTTACTCAAATAAACATGTAAGTATGATAATCGCATGCAACATTAGAGATATTAGGTAGCGTACTTGTATCAGATACTGAAAATATACCAGAAAGATACTAAAATAAAGCAGATTCATGTAGGATTCTGGCGGGGAGGCGATCGCTTCTTTAAAGAGGCATCGCCTCCTGACCAGAAGGTGATTTGAACTCGCCACATTGAGAAGAGACGATGTCTAGTTGAAGAGACGACGTCTCGTTGAAGAGACATCGTCTCTTCGACAGATTACAACAATATTACATATAACTTAAGACGTAAGTAATCTTAGAATAGAGTCAAATAGATAAGTTTTCAGTGCAAATGAACATAAATCTATGATTAGCACTTAATATTTCCAGTAATCATGCCTTCTAATGAATTTCAAATAATAAATAAAGCAAGAATTAAGTAAGAAATGAAATTTTCCATAAAATGAATAATTAAAAGCTTAAAAAAAGATTCTCACTGATTGAAGCGAGCTTGAAGCTCCTAACTAAGCCCTCAGAGCTTTGTTTGATGACTTTGGAGTGTATTGAATGCAAGATCCCCTCTTCTTCTTCAAAGGAATGGACTCTTAAGCTTGGTTTTTCTCTTGTTGCTCTTCTTTTCTTTTTTAGTTTCTTTTCTCTTTTTTCCTTCTTTTTTTTTTTTAAAAAAAAAACTCGTTTTCTTTTTCTTTTCCTCTTTAACTCTTATTTATTGCCCCTTACCACCTTCAACCTTTCCTTTCCTAAAAACCAAGGTTAATTTTCCACCTAGTGTTTTTCATCATTGCCTCCCCATTTTTCCAACTTAATTTGGGTCCAAGAAGTCTTTGTTTCATGCCCAAATCTCCAGTTGTGGGATATATGGTCCCCTCTTCCCTTAAACCAGCCATAAATGGCATTTATTGTAAAGTAGGTCAGCTAGTGATGAGGCGTCGCCTCTTTGAAAAGGTGTCGCCTCACCGATGCTTGAGACGAAGAGGCGATTGCCTCATCTTTGAGACGGTCGCCTCTTCGACCCAGCCCTGACTTGGGCCTTTGGGTCAAAAGAGATTATGGGCTTGGGTTTATCTTTGGGTTCAAATAAAGTTTTAGGTGTTTAGGTTTGAGTGTTTTTGGGTTTAAATAGAGGTTTTGGGCCTTTGAGTCCATTATCAGAGAAATCATCGGGCTTCTTGCATTCAAAAATTTGTACTTGCTCATCATTGGGCCTTTATTATGAGCCTCAAACTGGGGGTGTCCATAGTTTACCCCCTTTATTTTTCAAAAAAATGGATTTATGAAATCATTTTTTGAAAAAGCAACATGCACAACAAATAGACAGCTAGAACGACATATTTGACCTGTAAGCTTCACTTGGGTCGTCAGCTTTGGAAATTTAAACCCGAGAGGTCGAACTTTGACTTGAATCGTGACCGTGATCCTAGAATTTTCCTAGCTCAATCAGTCACTCATTATAATTGGACGCGAATTCCGAGCATGGCCTGATCTCCACTCAGTAGAAAAAGATGTGAAACATAACCGTGTTCCTCGAGTTTTCCTGGCCCAATCAGTTACTCATTATAATTTAGAATTCTGAGCATGGCCCAATCTTCACTCAGTAGAAAAAAGAAAGATGATACTCTTTAGGGATTCAAACCCGACCAGACACTTCCTTATAATGTGCACTTCGGGGATTCAAACCCGACCAGACCCTTTTTCAAATGGAGAGTGTACTTCAGGGATTCAAACTTGACCAGATACTTCCTTACTGATGCTTCGATCAGAATACCTTCAATTGTTTAAAGTTGATTTCGAGATACACCTGAGAAATATAATAAGCAATTCTCCACTTTTTGCTCTTTTTTTTAGGTCCACTGGGGATCCCTATTTCACAGGCCTTCCCTGCTTTGGTTAATGGACTCTTTTTCCTTTTTTCCTTTCTCACCAGGGTTTCCTTCCTTACCTTTCCTTTTCTTCTATATATAACCCTATTCTTTATCTTTCAAACTAGCTTTTCTTTTTGAATTCTCTTTTGACTTTGCAAGGCTTTCTCTGCTATGGACATCGTGCGTACCCCAAACTTGCCTGTATAGGACCTTGTACCACCTCCAGTATGTCCCCCATGTAACTTAGGCCTTGACATTGGGGACGAGGTACCTCTTTTTGCAAATGTACAATCTCACATCTGTGGGTTAGTTACCAGAGAGGTTAGTGTCCAATTTCTTAGATTTTTCCTGTAAATAACATGAAACAAGATCGAGTTATTGCTTAGGAATGGACGTTTATTGATTTAACCTAGGAAAATTTGATTAAATTGAATAAAATTTAATAAAATGAGTTTGAGCATCAGTTTTCGGGTGAAGAGGTGTCACCTCTTCGTTGGGGCAATCGATTCTTCGAAGAGGTGGTCACCTCTTGGAGAAGAGGCATTCGCCTCTTCATGTTCAAGTCATTACAAATTGGTGATCATTTTTTTGAAGAGTCGATCGCCCTTGGAGAAGAGGTGATGTCCCTTCGATAGGGGGTCGCCTCTTCACCAGATGCTCAAAATAAAGTTTTAAATTTGCTTAGTTATACTGATAATTCAACTCCCTATTTTATATCATAGCTTGATTCCCACACTTTCAAGGGTGCCAGAAATTTTCATGGTGCCTGCATGTGGTATGACAGCTTTCCAGACGGGATCAAGGCCCAAATTCGTGATACTGGGTTTGCGAATTTCATTATGGCCCTTCCAGATACTCAGGGGTGGACTGACTACTAGCCCTTACAGGCTTTGATGGAGAGATGGTCTAATACCATGCATACATTCCACCTCCCATTCACCGAGTTTGCCTTTGACCTAGTTTCTTTTACTGCTGTTATGGGGATTCCGTGTGCGGGGCATTCGGTCCCTTTAGACGTGAGCTTACATAGGATGTCACCCAACTGGGTTGCTTACGTTAAGTGTTTACTAGGGATGATTCCAGATATAAAGGGGATGCATACCATCAAAATTGACTCTATTCAGAGTCATTATACATGGGAGAGAGTGCAAGCTGCTGCCATTGGCCGCTAGATTGATCAGATAATGAGATCTTTCCTCATCTATCTACTGGAGACTACACTAGTTACTGATACAGTGAGCTCCATTGATCTGATGTTTCTGATGCCACTAAGAGATCTTGACCTGGTGGCTACGTATGACTTGGGTAGTTGTGCTCTCGCATATTTGTATCATAGCATGGACGAAACCGTTCATGGAGCCAGGCGATTTTGCAATTTTTGGCATGCTGTTTTGGTATTTTCTTTCCTCTTTTCTTTCATTAGGTTTGTGCAGACGGCGGGGTTTAGCGCGCGCCCAAGTTTATTATAACTGCGATACTGTTTGAGCTCAGGGCTCTAGAAAACACACGAACCACTGTCACAAAGACATGGTATGGAGATGAGGAGTCGCCACCCAGGGTAATAACTGGGACTCGAATCTCTAATACAAGCTAGCACCACAACCAGGAGTTCTAGATACAGAATACCAACTTCTTTTAGTCTCGTGTTCATTTAGAATTATTTTATAAATTACTATCTTATTCCCTAATTACATGCAATTTCATTAAACTCTAATTGAACATCCATCTAACCCTAAGGCAACCAATTCATAAAAAAGCACATAAAAAATGCATTTGAAGCGCAATGCCCCTAAATCCAAACTACATTTTATTTTAATTTTAAGTTGGCTAAATGTATATATTTATTTACAAGTGAAATGGAACTAAATGTGGGCCTATATTTTAATTGTATTAGTGAACTCAAATCTATTATTTTTAATTCTAAAAGTGGCCTAACTCTACCAAATTTACGAAAAAAATGGATTTGATTTAATGGGCCTAATTATACTTATTTTAATTTAAATGAAATGATCTTAAATCTATTTATTTTAAAAGAAATGATTTAATGGGTTGAGCTAAGTCTAAATTTATTTTAAATTACATAAAGTGGGCCTAAAGTCTAAATTAACCTAAATGGGCCTAAATTGATTTTAAAGTTAATTAAACCTAAATTTAATTTTAAAGGCCTCTTTTATTAGTGAGTTAAACTTACACGTGGGCTTGGGGCCCAAAATGAATAAGAAAGGAAAAATAAAACAAAAGCCCAAATAAACATATAAACATATAAAAGCATTTAAGTAGTGATCTATAACTCTAATTTAATTCACATGCATCCTAATTAACTAAAGCCACCATTGATTGTATTAGGGTATTTACCAAATAAACCTAATTTACTAATTGATTTTAAAAAATAAAAAAAAGTAAATATTTTACTATTCTCACTATTGGTGCTATTACAACCTACGTACAGATTAATAAAATAAAATTAAATAAAACCCATAAAGCCAAATAAATAAAATAACACAAAATGGTAAAAAAATCTAAAATCTATGTTAAAATATATAATTTAATCCATGACATTGCATGGATTTTCATGGGTCAAATCACTTCACAGTTTAGGGTACTCCCACCATTATGAAAATAGAAAAAAATAAAATAAAAATTAGTTAATGAATGATTGAAAAATAATAAACAAAAATCAAATAAAAAATAAAATAAAATCAAAATAAAAGAAGAAGGAGATGAAGATTTGAGAATAGGATGTAGTATTGATTTCCCCTTAGAAGGTGATCACCGTTATTAAAAGCCTGTGGCTTTTGTTGTGTTTTGTCTGTGATTTTTGATTTATTTGGATGTGATTCTGGCTAGAACTAAAAGAAAAGTACGTAGAAATCAAAGAAAAAAAATTACGTTTTTTGGCTCTTGGCTAAGAATCAGAAAATGCACAGAAAAATAATAAAATCCAAGCAGCCTCCCCCCTGTGAAGTGAGTTAATCACGTATTTATAAAAGACACAACCTGTAACCCTACATAGAGTTCAGGATAAAAACAACTTATTTTTAATTATTTATAAAAAAAAACATATTTATCAATACATTTATCAAATAAAATAAAAATAATAACCAATGATAAGTACAATAAATAAAAAAATAAAAATAAAAAAACATAATAAAAAATTTGCGGGCATTGTTTTATCGACCGAAAATATGAATTTTTGATCGGAAATTTATAATTCTGATCGGTAAAAAAAGAAAACTAACAGGCGTCCTATTTCCAACTAGAAATAGACTATTTCTGGTCTGAAATAGAAGGGAAAAATAAAATGATGGCCATGGCCACTTTTCAGTCAATTTCCAAATGGAAATTGAATGAGCCATTCGGCCTTTTTAATTTTTTTTCGTTTCTTTTTTTTATTTTAAATTTTCTTTTTCTTTTTTTTTTTTTTTGAATTTTTTTAAAGAAAAAATATATAAAATAAATGAATAAATAAACAAATAAATAAATTTTAAAATAGGACCTAAAAAACATTTAAAATTTAGTTCAAAACCAATAAATCAGATCCAATAAATCTAATTTCACAGTCAATTTTCATCATCGGGTCCTCTATCGCATCCGTGCTCTAGTCATCCCATAATTGGGTGCTTACAGTTTGCTTTGAATACCATTATCTGCTAAAACTTCTTTATTTTTGTAGGACTAGGCCCTGGAGTTAGAGCTGATCGTGGAGTTAACTCGCTGTCGTGATACCCCATTTCCTGCTATGGCGAGGTAGGGCCCCAGTCGGGCTTGGAGAAGGCCAGTTGCTTGCGTGCGCATTCATCATGAGCTACTAAACAACTTGACACTTGATGAGGTACATTACCTACAAACATAATTATAATCAATAACATGTTTGTTAAGTATGTTCATCTACTTACCAACCTACTTTTCGTAGAAGTGTCAGGATTTGTAGGGACCACACGTAGAGTGGTCACCAACCATGATTCATTTGATTCCGCTCTTTAGGAAGAAATCTTACTTTGAGGACCTAATTATAGAGTCTGGTTCCTTGGTGAGAGGATACACCAGTGGCGCTCGGGCCCTCGATTGAGACGACCACCTCTCCCTCCTCCTCTTAGCATGCTTTGGACATATCTTTTAGAGGGAGACAAGCTGGATGAGGCCGTTGTTGGGGAGGATGCAGATGAATATTATGAGAGGAGGAAGTCTTGCTACATGGACTTTATGCAAACCAATTTATTGCAGAGGGTGCCCTTGGCTGCATCGACATCTCAAGTATATGTGATCCTTTTGAATATATTGACTTAATTATTGTATATAAATATCCTTTTTCGTATTCGATTCGCTATTTTCAAGCTCCAGTTAGAAGGCCCGCCGTTCGTCCTAGACCTTTTACACAGGAGCGGCCACCTCAGCGTCCTCGAGCTGAGCAGAGGGATGAGGGCAACTCATCTAGGGCTTCACCTGCTAGAGCACTTTCCATTACCATCTCAGACATAGTGGCTGGACATGTTGCTGCCACTCCCGACCAAATGGCTAGGTGTTGGTTACCTCCTGGTGACTTGTCTCGCCAGTTCCTTTCGCTGGATGAGAGTCTGGAGCCTGTGTTCACTCCAGAGACTGCTACTCATGTGAGTCCCTCTTCCTTTATTTTCTGCGTTTCTTAATAAATGTTTAGCACTAATAGTTGATTTAATCATGCAAATATCTTAGGATCAGTGTGAATATATGTATAGAGTCATCAAGGTTGAGTGGGACTACTTTATGCAGGTTACCCAACGATGGAAGGTAAAGCACTTCTCTATGTATAATATGTATGCATGCTCTCATGATTTCTTACCCCTTTTATGGTTTTTGGATAGGATTGGGGTGTCGATAGGCAAGCTAGGATTTATGCTCTTGAGCGCCAGGGTGCTGCCCTCCAGGTGGATAGGGAGGAGGAGGAGCATATTGGTGATGTCAACGAGGAGGGGCGCACAGGCGATACAGGAGATGAGCAAGCTAATATTGCTGATGGTTAGGAGCATGCTAATGATGCTGACGATGGTAGTGAGGAGGACGGGCAGGAGGACAATGATGATACGGAGAGCACTGACTCTGCTGTATCATAGATTAGGGCCATTCTGACTGTTATTTTGTTTTGCTCAGTTGGTTTTCATTTTTTTTCCATATTTTGCACTAAACAAATAGTATAAATTATATATCTTGACTGCATTTAGAATTAATGAAAGGGGAATTTTATTGTAGAAAATGTCTTTTTTGATTCTGATAATTGAAGCTTGCATATACAGTATGGTTAAATTTGCAATCAAACAAGAAAACATGTCTTCTATCGGCTCAAGAGGCATCGCCTCTTTGTGAGTAGGCGAAAGTTGGTTGCCTCTTCAACAGTCAATCTACTGCTATAAAAACCCAAAATCTGCTCAAAATCCTTAACTCTTTTTCTTCGATTTTGTCTTTCATTTTCTCACTAGAATCATCTTTTAACCACCTAAAATGATTGAAAGAAGCTTAAAATAACTACAACCGATCCTGAAAAGCTTAGATGGAGGATCGTGGTAAAGATTCAGACCATTTCATCTATCCATCTTTCGATCTCTACATGCTAGGAAGATCAATTTCTATTTCTTCATATTCTTGTTCAATTTTGGGATTCTAAGAAACATGTCTTCTGGTTCAACACTATGGAGTTATGCCCCCTGCCAAAGGAGTTTGAGGCTATCCTCGGCTCTCAGACAAATTCTGCTTGTTAGATTGCAGTTCCTTCACTTAATACCCCAGATTTGCACTATATGCAGTATTAAATGGCCTGAATGTTCAAATTTTCACCTCAGTCTTCACTTCACCACATCTTTAACATTGAGATCCTAATAGACTCTCTTCTAGAAGTGATAGTGGCAGTGGATAACAATGAAGCATATTGGCCTCAAATGTTGGCCTTTTGTATGTATGCTCAGTTTCTGCTTATTTTTGCTTCTAGTAACAGCGATTTTAAGATTCTGCATATTCTGGATCAAGTAGAAGCAGGCTTGAACCTTTTTCCTCTCATACTAGTTAAAACAATCATCGAGCTGGATAACTTTACTGAGACTAAGCGCTTCACTGGGAACCCTTTATTACTAGAGGTTTATTTTCTTTCCATTCTCCATTTACTGCTCCTTTCTTTTGTAATTCTTTACTTTCTGTATTTAAAATCTGCACAGGCATGGTTTCAAGAAAAGTTGAGGTTACTCGAACCTCCTAGAGATATCACATATTACCAAGCAAAGCATTGTTGCACTTGAAGAGTTCATCCCATTCCAGCAGATGTCCAGAGTTGGCTATCCACTTTCCCTGATACTCTGATCCAATGGATGTGCTCATGGTGGAGGTTGTAGCATGTGACCATTCGGTCTTACACTCATTGTGTTCCTGTATCTGGCCTTTATTTTGCCACTTTCTATAATTCGGCTCAACTTTGCAGGCAGTACGGACAGAAGCAATCAATTCTTGAGCTGGTGCATGAGTTTGAGCTAGAGCCTCTCACTTAGAATTTTTTGGATAATCTTGCTGCGACTTGGCCTCGGAGGTCAATTCAGAGGTATATTAACTACAACAGAGATCAGTAGACTGATGATCAATATAAGGCATGGGTTTGATTGCAATAAATAGAAATGGATGAATCTATTATGAATAGAAGAACAAGGGTGTTATAAGCATTGAGTGCCCAAGGGGTCTAAAAGAGAAGAAGACATAATTAGCTTATGTAATTTAATCTTTATCGCTTTTTGTTGAATGAAATTTCCTTTTTAGTTAACCAATGTGTAATAAGCATTTAATGCAAAGTTCAACAATAATGAAGGCAATCCATTCCATTTAATTTGGGCACAAAGTGACTATACATTCTTGCTTTTTACATATCTCCAGTTGTCAGTTGGTTTGCCCTTGCAAATTTTCCAACCAACTATTTTTTTTCTCTCTCTCATTTTTTAGGTCCTTAATTTTTTCTTGAACTGCTTCTTTCAAGGTTTTCAATTCAGCAGAACTTGTTAATTTTTATTTTTTTTAAGTCTCTAAATTTTGCCTAAGCAGCCTCTTTTGAGGTTTTCTCCTTAGCGAGACTTTACAGAAAATATTTCTTCAGCTTGTCTAGGTTAATGGGCTCTCTGAACTCATTCCTTTCTAAGTTGGATATGATAGCAGTGCCTTTGAAGAATAATTTCTTGATTAAATATGGACTTTCCCAATTTGGTTTAAACTTTCCCCATGGATCTGTCATAATCGGCCTAGTCAGCTTTAAGACCAAGTCACCCTTTTTAACCTTCCCCAGCTTAATCTTCTTGTTGTAAGCCCAAGCAATTCTTTTCTGATATATCTATGAGTGATATATGGCCTTCATTCTTTTCTCATCCAACAATGTCAGTTGCACGAGTCGACTCTCTACCCATTGATACTCAGGGATTTTAGACTTTAAGAGAACCCTTAGCGACTGGATTTCCACCTCCAATGGCAATACCGCTTCGCATCCATATACCAAAGAATACGGAGTAGCTCCGGTAGAAGTCCTAGCAGTGGTTCTATATCCCTATAATGCGAATTATAGGTAATAAATCTTTATAATTTTCCAGTGTCTTGGCCAAAATCTTCTTCATATTCTTATTCATGGCTGTTACAGCCCCATTAGCTTGTGCTCGTTATGGAGAAGACTTATGATGTTCAATTTTGTATTCCTTCAACAAAGTAGTTTTCTCAGCTTTAAATTGAACACCATTATCAGAGACAATATGATGTGGCAACCCGTATCAGTAAATTATATTCTTCTCTATAAATCTTGCCATCTATTTTGATCCAACCATGGTGAATGATTCCACTTCGACCCATTTAGAAAAGTAATCAATTAGTACCATAATGTACCGATGCTCATTGGATGCTTTCGACCTCACTTCCCTGATGATATTGATTTCCCAAGCTGTGAACGACCGCGGAGACGTCAACCCCTGGAGTTCCATAGAAGGCAAATGGCTTACATCACCAAATACTTGACAGTTATGGCATTTCTTTATATATTTCACACAATTTGCTTCCATGGTCAGCCAAAAATAACCTTGATGAGTTATTTTCTTAGCTAAGATTGTCTCGTTCATGTGCGGTCTGCACACACCTTCGTGAACTACTTCCATAATCTTCTGAGCCTCAACCTCATCAACACATATGAGGTGTACTGCTATCGGCATTCTGTTATACAACATTCTGTTATGGCTGATGAACTACCGGGATAGCATTCTCAGAAAAATCCTTTCCTTTCTATTAGCATCATAGGGGAATCGCCCCGTTTCCAAATACTGCTGTAAATCTAAAAACCAAGGTTTCTTTGTGGGATCAATCGGCATTATCCTGATCTCTTCATGACAAGGATTTTGGGATTTTACCACAATGAGAGGTTTGACTGCTGTTTATTTCTCTCCTTCCCATATTGAAGCCAAGGTGGCTAAGGTGTCTACCATCTGATTTTTTTCTCATGGCGAATGTACAAACTTGCACTAAGCGAAGGATAGCAAGATAGTAATTATATAATCCCAATACAACTTCAGCTTGTCCTCTTTGACTTCCTATTATTTGGAGATCTGCTTCACCACTAACATTGAATCTTCATACACCGTAATCTCATTTACCCCCACATTCCGGAGAGCTTCCAAACCATAAATGCAGGCCTCATACTCTGCTTGATTATTGGTGACCTCAAATTCTAATCTTTCACCATCAGGATCATTAATTACACCTATACATGGTCCCTTACTATTGACAGCCCCATCGATCCATGTCTAGATTTTGATTTTCCCCAGGTGTTCATCTGGAAACTCTAACTCCCATTTCTGCCTGTCATCTATTGGATTCTAGGCCAAGAAATCTACCACAACCCTTCCTTTCACTACTTTCTTTGCCACATAATCTATGTCAAATTCTATAAGCAAAACCAACCATCTAGCCAATTTTCCTATGAGTGATGGAGTTTGCTGAAGGTATCTGAGTGGATCATGCTTTAAAACTACTTGAACCATGTAGGATTAGAAGTAATGTCGAAGCTTCTTGATCGCCCAAATCACTGCTAGACATGTTTTTTCTACGAGACTGTAATTGGACTCGTATGGTAAAAGCTTATTGCTTAGGTAATAGACCACATGCTCGACTTTTTCTTCACCTTCTTAAGCTAACATTGTGCTTATTGCCTCTCTTTCAATGGTGACGTAGAGAATCGACATCTTACCCAGTCTCAGTGGCTGCAAAATTGGAGGATTCATCAAATAATTCTTGATAGTTTCAAAACCCTGCTGACAGTTGTCATCCCAGGCAACTGGCTGATTTTTCTTTAAGAGCTTAAAGATGGGTTCACAGATAGTGGTTAGCTTGGCTATGAATCTGCTGATGTACTGCAGTTGTCCAATGAACCCTCGAACCTCTTTTTCGTTCCTCGGTGCAGGCATCTCTTGAATCACTCTAACATTGTCTGGATCCACTTTAATCCCTTTCTGACTGACAATGTGCTCTAATAATTTTCTAGAGGTCACCCCAAAAATACACTTCTTCGGGTTAAGCCTGAGGTTGTATTTATCTACTCTGGCCAGGAACTTGTCGAGAGCTACGAAGTGCCATTCTCTAGTTGGAGATTTCACCATCATATCATCTATATATACTTCAATTTCCTTGTAGACCATGTCTTGAAGTAGAGTGGTAGCCATCCTCTGATATATGGCCCCTGCGTTCTTCAAACCAAAGGGTATGACTAAATAGTAATAGACGCCCCATTCAGTGGTGAATGAAGTCTTCAGCTTGTCTATCATAGGCATCATAATCTGGTTGTACACCGAGAAACCACCCATGAAAAAATACATGGCGTTGGAAGCCACGCTATCAACTAAGGTGTCAATATGCGGTAAAGGAAAATCGTCCTTTAGGCAGGCTTTATTCAAATCCCTGTAGTCCACACACATTCTAACCCTTCCAACTTTCTTAGAACCGGGACAATGTTATCCAACCACTGGATATCGTTGACCACCTCTAAAAATTTCACTTTTAGCTGCTTTTCCACCTCTTCCTTGATCAGGAGAGCCTATTCCGGCCTTAGTCTTCTCTTTTTTTATTTTACCAGTGTAATGTGAAAATATGTGGGGATTTCATGCTCTATAATCTCTTTATCAATCCCAGGCATATCCTCATAACCCCAAGCAAATACTTTCTATCTTCTTTTTAATGTTTCTTTTATTTTCTCTCTCTCCTCATAAGTTAAGTTAGAAGCAAAAAGTATATTTTTAGGATTATCGCATATGCCCAAATTAAATGATTCAGTTTGCACTGAATTAATATCGAACATATGCATGAAATGATCATTACACACAGTATAACTTTTAGGAAGAACATCGCACAAATAAGCAAAATCAGATTCTATTACATTAACTTTAGAAAAGAAAACATTGTCAGGTTCAAACAAGTTATAAATAGAAATGTCAATATCATCATAGAAAACATCCATGATGGAATCCAACACATAGGATTCAAAGTCACGTTCCTTTTTCTGGTCTGCCGCATCCTTTAATTCCACTGTAGGGACATCCTCCTCGGGTTTCGGAGACATCACCGATTCTTCCACCACTGGTTCCTCCATAGCAACTGTACCAGTGCCATTCACCTATTCAGCAAAAATTTTGAAACCGGGCACCAGTTTTTTAGCAATCATTTATGGCTCAGTAGCTCCTTGGTACGGATAACTAGTACCTTCTCCTTCAAAAGTCTCCCATAGTCCTTTCTTCTTTTCAGCCTTAGCCTTGAACTTTCTAGTCTCTTGATAGCCTAACCCATGCTTTAAAATGGGGACCTTTGGGTCAACAAAACTCGACGGACCTTGCTGATTCTTCCCCAGTTCCAGTCGGGGCATAAAATTCATATTTTTCATCATACTGACTATTTTTGGGTTCAGCTCATCTTCGTATATCATACAAACCTCGAAAATCAAACTGACTAGGATCTCATTGGGAACCAACTTGAGAGCACTAATGATGGTTTTAGTCTCTGCTAAAATGGTTACAACCTTCCCTTCAAGTGGAAATTTGATTTTCTAGTGAACATTTGAAAGGACTCCTCCCAGAGGATGAAACCATGGCCTCCCTAATAGAATGGCAAATGTGACAGGGATGTCAAGCACATGTAAATTGACCCAAGCTTCAATAGGTCATGTCTTGACAAGAGCTCTAAAGTTTCCAACTACAGGCTTCTTCGTATCGTCGTAGGCCTTAACAACCACCTCGAATGGCTTGAGATCAGCTTCAGTTAATCCCAACTTTGATAGAATTTTTAAGGGACACACATTGATGGCAGATCTGTTATCCACCATCATACTGCAAGTTAATTTTCCTTTGACTTCTGCCTCAATAAATAAGGCCTTATGGTGGTCCCTCCCCTCTAATGGTAAATCTTCATCTGTAAATATTACCGCTCCAAGAGGGCTTTCTGTCAACGAACAGACCATCTGCTCTGGAGTGTTGTTTGATGGAATCCTTTTATCGTCTAAAGCCAAAACTAGTGCCTCTCTATGGGCTTTGGAGTTCATGAGTAACTCCCAAACACTAGTAAGATTTATTTCATCTTTTCTGACTTTATCATTTTCTTCGGCTCCCTTATCTTTCTCAGCTTCCTCTTTTGAGTCTATTTGTTATTCTTCAGATTCAGCAGGTTTCATTTCTCCCTCCTTTTCCTTAAGTTTTTCAACTGGTGGAATTTGTTTTCTTCCCTCATTCTTCCACAAATCAAGAGCTCCCTCTTCTTCTTCATCAGAGCTCCATATGTCTAGGCACACACATTGGCCTCAACAGGTTTCTCTCTCAAACTTAGGTATCTTGGTTCGGGTTTTGGTGGTGCAGGTTTGGTATTAACAAAGGAGTTCAAGACTTGCTCCTCAGTTAAATTGGTGTTTATCATGAGTATGGATTGATTTGGTGGTGGCATATTTATGTAATTGGGTAAGGGTTTATTTCTGGTGTTTGGTCTTTTATTTTCGGGATCAGTGATTTTACCTGAGTCAATTATGTCTTGGATCTCATGTTTCAAATGAGTGCAACCGTCGGTATCGTGTTCGATGTTCTGGTAGTATTTACAATACAGTTTTGGGTCAGCATTGGGGAATGGTGGTCTTTGTGGTAGAGGTCGTAGCAAGTTATTCTCGATTAGTTTCTCTAAAACTTTGGAGAGAGGTTTTTCTAGATTAGAAAATCTTTTAGGTTGTTGAACAACATTGATTTGAACGTTACTGCTTGAACCTATCCCACTGCTGGATCTGGTCCCTTCTTTACCAGAGGGTCTCCCAGTGAAAAATTTCTTATCTTACACCAAATCTAACTCTTTCTGTACCCCAAACTTGTGTATGTCCTCAAAATTTTTGATCCCTTAGTCTCTCAACTTCCTAGAAAGCAGCGGAACACAACCCTCTATCACTATCATCAATTAATCTGATTCTGTTGGCCTATGCTGCATCTGAGATAACTTTCCTCTCCATCTTGTCAGATATTCAGCAAAGGACTCATTAAACTTCTGCTTGGTGTTTTGCAGGTCCCTTAAAGAGACCTCAATTAGAGCGTTCAGACTATACTGCTTGATAAATGCAGTATAAAGCTCCTTCCAGTCACTTTGCACAGATGGCTCCAAGGTGTAATACCAATGAATTGGAGCACCTTCCAAAGACAAAGGGAATTGCCTGGCAATTTGAGCATTTGTCAACTCTGTTGCACTCATGTATGTCACATATTGTTTCAAATGTAAGTGAGGGTCATCAGTCCCTGCGTACTTCTTCATATCAGGGAACTTGAACTTTAGTGGTAGAGGATCATCACCCTTGTGCAAATCTAGATAAGTATAATCAAGGGGAGCGTCTGTTCCTTTTTCTCTCATCTGCATTTGTATTTGAGCCATGGTTTTGACAAGGTCTTTAGTCTAATATGACTTTTCTACATTCTTTGGAGCATCCATCCTTGGTCGGAATGTTGGCTCAGCCAATAGAGTTTCTCGGTCATCTTCTATTTTTTTGCCTCCCAGGATTCTCAGCATCAAGATCGAATGGGTGAGGTTGGGGTAGTGGCGGTTCTTGTCTATCCTCTCTTCTTATTTCTGCCATCATCTCCCGTATAATAACTTTGGTTTGTTTGACCATTTCTGCCTTAAACTATTCTGGATCAAAACTTGGTGATGTTGTTTCTTTTGATATCCTGACTAAACGCCAGTGTCGGAGCGAGTCCAAGAGGACAATTGGTTCGAATCTATATCTGTAATCACCACATATTAGAAACATGCATGGTGTGTTTTCATGATATGTAGGTTTACTTAATTATTTTAGAAGGAAAATAATAATTTATTCACATATAACACGTAACAAGACAAAGCTCTTCAAGCAGTATCTCCACCCTTATTTCTCCCACACACGTATTTGATGGCGAGTTCCTTTTTCTAGGATTATTGGCCTGGTTTTAATTATCAATAGGGGATATCTGGTTTCAATTATCAATAGGGGATATCAAAACCAACGGATGTAACAAATCTCTTAAGACGAGGCAAACAAGTAGTAATTCTTTGTAATAAAAATAAAGTCCATGTTCCATTAGCCGTAATGGACATGAAAGGGCTATCTTGGCATGGGCCATGTACAAATGAGCCATAGTGGGCATGAAAGGCCCAACTCGATATAATCCATTTGTAATGGGTTTGGATTTTATTGTAAGAATTTCTATATAGCATAAAACGCATACATTTTGGAAAAACCTTAGTGGAAGTTGCTATTTCATTACATAAGTTGAGTCAAGGGTAATAAGCTACGGCTCCCACAACTATATACATCCATTTGTGTCTCCCCACTCAAGGGTCTGTGTGACAGGGATAATACGTGTCATGAGTGACAATAATTGAAAACTTCACCACCGGGTTTGAGTGAAACACATATGATGAAGCAAAGATTATTGTCGGGTTATTTAGGACTTGTGTGCTCATTATGTGAAATGTGTAGTGAATGCAATAAAATGCAAAGGAAATAAGGAAATAATCAAAGATGATAAATTATAAAACACTAGAATCAGTTTCTCTATCCCTAGTGGAGTCGCCATTATAGGCGGTAGGGTTTAGCGCACGCCCAAGTGTTGGCGACCACGACACTGTGCAAGGTCAGGGCTTGTTAGAAAATACAAAATGGGCTTGAGGCCCAGATTAGAGATGGAGTCACCACCAGGATGAAAATCAGGACACAGTTTACAACAACTAGATTCCACGGAGGTACCCAGAAGCTGTCATAAGACACCGAGTTTAGAAACTAGGTATAGGCTTTAGAATACCCATCCAACCTTGCGGTTGGCCTCCGTGTGTGTTTCGTATTTTATTACCTTTAATTATTCAATTATTTACTTATTACTGTTGAGTTACATTCATTTTTATTTTTATATTTTATCGATTTTGCACATTTAGTCCTTTTCGTATTTATTACCTTGACATTCATTGCAAATAATAAATATTACAAACATTCATTCAATATAAACGGGAGAAGGATTAGGGGTTACAATGCTTTGAATGAATACAAAAATGCTTAATTGAAATAAAACCCCTCAAGAACTAATTAATCCACTAATTATTTAGTGATTAAAAGTTACAAAGAAACCTACACCAAACACAAGTTAGTTTCGTCTCAAGATAAATAGTTTTTATATAAAAGAAATAAATAAATTTGCATGAAGTAGATATGAATATTCATTTCAACATGGTTTACTTACTCAAACATGTAAGTATGATAATCGCATGCAATACTAGAGATATTAGGTAGTGTACTTGTATCAAATACTGAAAATATACCAAAAAGATATTGAAATAAAGCAGATTCATGCAGGATTTTGGTGGTGAAGAGGCGATCGCCTCCTGATTAGAAGGCGATTTGAACTTGCCACATAGAGAAGAGACGTCGTCTCTTCAACAGAGTACAACAATATTACATATTACTTAAGACGTAAGTAATCCTAGAATAGAGTCAAATAGATAAGTTTTCGGTGCAAATGAACATAAATCTATGATTAACACCTAATGTTTCAAGTAATAATGCCTTGTAATGAAATTCAAATAATAAATAAAGCAAGAATTAAGTGAGAAATGAAATTTTCTATAAAATGAATACTTGAAAGCTTAAAAAAAAGATTCTCACTGATTGAAGCGAGCTCGAAGCTCCTAACTAAGCCCTCAGAGATTTTGTTTGATGACTTTGGAGTGTATTGAATGCAATATCCCTTCTTCTTCTTCTTCAAAGGAATGGACTCTTAAGCTTGGTTTTTCTCTTGTTACTCTTCTTTTCTTTTTTAGCTCCTTCTCTCTTTTTTCCTTTTTTTTCCTCCTTCACTCTTATTTATTTCCCCTTACCACCTTCAACCTTTCCTTTCCCAAAAACCAAGGTTGATTTTCCACCTAGTGTTTTTCATCACTGCCTTCCCATTTTTTCAACTTAATTTGGGTCCAAGAAGTCTTTGTTTCATGCCCAAATCTCCAGCTGTGGGATATGTGGTCCCCTCTTCCCTTAAACCAGCCATAAATGACATTTATTGTAAAGTAAATCGACCAGTGATGAGGCATCACCTCTTTGAAAAGGCGTCGCCTCACCGATGTCTGATGCGAAGAGGTGATCGCCTCATCGTTGAGATGGTCGTCTCTTCGACCCAGCCCTGACTTGGGCCTTTGGGTCAAAAGAGATTATGGGCTTGGGTTTATCTTTGGGTTCAAATAAAGTTTTAGGTATTTAGGTTTGAGTGTTTTTGGATTTAAATAGAGGTTTTGGGCCTTTGATCCATTCTCAGAGAAATCATCGGGCTTTCTAGCATTCAAAATCCATACTTGCTCATCATTGGGTCTTCGTTGCGGCCTCAAACTGAGGGTGTCCACACTAACATAACAAAATAGTTTTATTTTATTGTTCAAATATTTATTATAAAATAGCCTAACATAAAAAATAGTTTTTAAAAATTTGTCTAATTTAAATTTGATAATTGGATAAAAAATTTTTGAAATTTAACACAAATTATAATATTGACAAAATTAAATGAGTTTTATCCTTATAAAAAATATTTTTTCATTTTTGATATATTAATTGAAATTATATATTTAAAAATAATTAAAAATAATTAATTATTTTTATTTATCATTATCGATGTAACTAATAATTTAATTAAAATTTATAGAATCTAATTGTAAATTTTTTTTTATAGGATATAATTGAAAAATACTATAATAATTTATAAAAGTAATGGTAATGTTATCCCTAACAAATAGAAAATATAAGACAACACTTTTATTTGTATTTTGGCATACATTGAGTCTTTAATTTAACGGTGTTTGAAATTGTAGTCAAATTAAAGACCTATATTTGAAATTGCCGTCAAATTAAGGACCCAATGTATGACAAAATAAAAGTGTAGAAACTCAATGTATAGAAATAAAAATGTAGGGGTCAAATTCAAAAAAAATAAAAGTACATAGATCCAAAATAAAGTTAAATTATATTTTAAATCAATAAATCGAACTGATAGATTGGCTAGAAAAAGTCAATGGTTGTTAAAAAACAACTATGACCTTATCTATTAGAAAGAGAAATTTTGACCATTTATTGAAGATTGAACTACACATTTCAATAACAAAAAATAAAAAATTAAATAATAATTACATTTATTTTTTTACAAATTATAAAAATATATATATTTTTATCTCTCTCTGTCCATGATAAAATTAGGTTTGTTCTTTTTATCTTTTTGTTCTCCATGACATCTTCTGGTCATGCATCAGATTCTGAGCTTCCATAGACCACATCCAGCATGTCAGAGAACCAAAAAAAAAAAAAAAAATTCTAAGAACGGAAGGAAAACAAAATTCACGTAGGAAAATCCTAGAATGAATTAATATTTTATTACCTAATCTTCTTGACATAGTTTTTGTTAGAGCATGTAAAATGTAACTCACTCTATTTGTATAATTTAGTTGTCTTTGTTCAACATACAGTTTTTATTTCTGTCTATTGTTTTTCATTGATTCGCCCGAGAATCAGAAAGTAGCCATAATCAAGAAATGTCAACTACAAAAGATAAATTTATTCAAGATCAACAGGTAAAGAATAAAATGCAATTAAAGGCAATAACATTACTCAAAATAATTCCATATCAGAAACAATCTCTGGCATGCTCCAAAAAAAAAAAAAATTGACTGCCTACCTCGGCTGCATAAATGTACATTTACTAGGAGCAACCAATCCACAAAAATAACTCCCATGCATATATTAGTTTCATAAATGATTTCCGTGTGTGAATATGTACTATATACAAAGGTTTTGATCCCACAGGCCATAGCTCATCAACCTTCCTACAATTTCATTTCCTACTCAGCCTCTGTGATCAACTTGTACAAGCTCTGCGGTCAAAAATTTTAAAAAAAATAACAACAACTCTAAACAGTTATGTACATCTCCTACTGGCTTCCTTTAATCTTTGTAATCTCCTACTGGCTTCCTTTAAACAGTTATGTACATCTCCTACTGGCTTCCTTTAAAGAAAATGTCTGCAGAGAAACAGAATACCAGATATAATTTAGCCCAAATCTGTCAACTCTTCACTCTTTGCACGTATATTTTGAATTATGGCCAGGGAGTCTGATTCGAACATCACATCCTTGAGTTGCATTGAAATTGCGAGCTGGACGCCCAACCTGCTAGCTACGGCTTCTGCAATTTCTGGTCTGAGAGTGGTGTCTTCCGATGAAGCTTGAGCTGCAATAAGGTCTCCAGAACTGTTTCAAATGACCACCCCGTAACCAGTACCTTGACCGTCCCGGATCGCAGCATCAGTATTGATTTTAAACTAATCAACACCTGGAGGTTTCCACATCCGAGTTTGTCTTGAGTATTGGGATTCGCATGGGCACTTTCATATTCAGAAAAAAATTTCATAGCTCGCTGTTGGCATTCATATGTTTCAATAAAAACCCGCTCATGGCAACAGATATTCCTTGTATACCATATGAACCATAGGAAGATTAGGAAAAGAACTGAACCGTCTTCTGGAAGGGAATTCATTTGCTTAAAAAGCCAATCACAGAAATTGCATCGTCTTCCTTCCTCAGAGATCTCTATTCGTAAGCAACATATGTACAAGAAATTTGAGCTCCAACTGCAATCCCGAAATACATGCTCAGTGGTTTCCACAGCATCAACGCATCTGTAACAGACACCATCATGAGAAATTTTCCTTCTAACAATTTCTGCTCCGGTAGGAAGGAGATGCTGCAGAAGTCGCCTGATGAAGACTTTAACTTCTGGGGGCAACGGCTACTTCCAGAGCCAATTCCAATTCGGACCATTTGATGATGCTGCAGAAGTCGCCAGTAAATATGGATTTTTTTTTTTTTTCTGGAAGCCTCAGCATACGCCCACTGCGTCTTCTCCACGCACTTCTTTAAGTATTTTCATACAAGAATCCAGGGAAAGGAAGAGGTGACAGTCAGGCCAGCTTAAGATTACTTGGGGCTAGGCAATTGTTTTTAAAAGATATCAAATTATTAATTTAATTATTTTTAAATATTAATTATTTTTTAAAATAAAACAGTGTTAAAATCAAACAAATTAGAAAATAATTTAGTATTAACATAAAATAAAATTTTGTGAAACTTTTCTTATTGAAAATCAAAAGATAGGAAATGTGAAAATTTAAAAAAATTATCTAACAAATAATTTGTCCAAAAAAATTTAAAAATAAGGTGATATAACTAAGAAAAATAAGAAATAAAAAATTTAAGTATATAATATTTGTATTTTTACAAAATTAATTAAGAATTTTTTCTTTAAATTAATATATATGATTAATAAAATCATGATAAAAACTCATTTTCTGTTAAAATTGTCACTTTATTATTTCATTTATATTTTTCTTTATCACAGTTAAATAATTTTTTTTTTATATATTTAATAGTAATTATCTGTTAAATAAAATAATTAATTTTTTATAAAATATAATAGATTAAAAATTTATTTTACCATATTTGGATAAAAATTATAAAATATTAAATTAAAATTATATATATGGAGCCCTATTTTCTTGGAGGCTCTAGTCGTAAGCTTTAGTGACCTATGCTTTGAGCTGATCCTGTTGACAGTGGTGGCCGGATAGGTAGTGGACATTGAACTTCTCTTTAGAAAGGACATTATTATGGATATTATTCTGTATTTTACTATTGTTTGCTCTCATATTCCACCTAAAATTATGTTAATATCCTTTTTAGTTAAAAACACTTAGTTAGATTTTAACCGTTTAGCTTCGTTCATTTTAAATGTGAAATGGGGTTTATTTGAACTGTTTCTAAAAATTTATGAATTTTTTTATATTTTTTTTTGTTTATAACGTTATTTGCTTTTCTCACCAAAGTTCAAGAATTTTTTTATTGTAGCTTGTGCCAATTAAAAATTAGACACTGACGATGCAAGAGAATATTACAAAATTCTAGGTATTGAAATCAATAATAAAAAAGAAAAAATCAGACACTGATGATGTAATGAAATATTGCTATAATCCTCAAACATTTTACCAAGTAAACATTTACGATTTGATATTTGCTTCTGAAAATTATGATAAATCTACCATTGACATTTATGGCCATTTGATTTAGCTGTTTCTGTAATAATGTTTAATAAAATGTAGGTGAGCTGTTTTAATTGATATATAAAAAGACGATTCTAGATATAATTTATTTATTTTATACAAATAAAAAATAATAATTTTAATAATAAATTTTACAACAACAACAACATAATAGTAATAATAATATAATATTAAGTTTATAATTTTTTAATAAGCGCAAAATAATATTATTAGATTGTTGTTAAAACATATGAAACTTTGTGCAATATTATTAGATTATTAAAATCTTTGCTAATAAAAAGAAATAATAAAAATAATAAACAACAAAAATAAGATTAAGTTTTTAGTCATGCCAATTGACAGTCAAGATTGACCGAATGTATGAGGTTGCTCCATTTCGAGGTATGTTCAACACAATGATTCAATAGTATGTGGAGCACCAGATGATGCCAATGGAGGGAAGTTTCAGCCTTGCTGAGGGAAATGGAGGAAAAAAATATAGCACCAGATGATGCTAGTTTTCCTATATTGATTGTCACTTTTCGCACAAAGGCTTTATATCTTGTTAATAATAATGATTCAGGGGGGCTAAAGCCTGATGTTATTACTTATAATTCATTGAGGCACGGTTATTGTTTACATTACCAAATGAATTTTAAAAGCATGGAACCTTAATTTTTAATAAGGTTAATTTTGTAAGAAAAAAAAATTGTGGTGAACTGTTTTAAAAAAGTTAGACTTTGAAGCTAATACTGATTGGAAATAAATCAGCTATCAACTGTTGATTTTAAAATTTTTTCAAACAAATTTTGATCAACTTTTTGATAACAAATCCCTAACAGCTGCTCCAATAAGTTAAAATCAAACAACCCTTAATCATGTTAACATTCATTTTCTATTATGTGGTTAAAAATAGCAACTTCTATTGACGTATAATTATGTAAATATTTATATTTCTTTTTTAAGTATAAACTATAATTTTATGATATTTTTAGAATTTATTTTTCATAAGATTATTAATTAAACCATACCACAAAATTAAAGATACTAAATATATTGCTTTTAAAAAAAATACTAAAATATATGATATTAAAAATCCAATATTATTGCTTTTAGTGGTTTAATATGATTAAATAAAATTTTTATAATGTAAGAATGGATAAAAAACTTATGTCTAACTATATTCTAATAAAATAAAATGTTATTTTTATTGATTGATCAAGTTGTTTGTATTTAATTATTATTTTATCAAAATGATTATAATTATTAATTAAAAAATAATGCGATCAATCATAAAATTAATTTTGCTGTTTAAACATATACTTAGATCTTCAGTTATTTTGGGCTAGTTCATCCCCAAATGGAACATAAATTTGCAGTTTTGATTGCAAACTGAAAAATTAAAAATTTTTTTCTAGTAAACTAGTTAAACCGGCTAAAAAACTATGAACTGGTCGAATTGATCAAATCGACCAAAAAATTAGAACTGATCAAAAAATTATGAACTGGTCGAATTGGCCAAAAAATTGGAACTCGCCAATTCAAAACCTGCTTGAAACTGAGGGGAGGGCCAGTTCAAAATAGGTTCAAAACTGAGGAAGGTCGGTTCCAGTTCAATTCCACCCTTTGCGAAACTGTAAACTAGCGGTTTCAAACTAGAATCGGTCAATTCACAAACTGTGGCCACCCCTACTATAATATATTATTAAAAATTTAAATTTTATAAGTTATAAATAAATTATATTTAATATACAATTTTAAATATTTTAAAAATTAAATTTTTTTATTTTTTTAGTCAAAAAATTTTAGTTTACTTAAATAATGACTAATTTGTAAACTATTTAAAACATTATGGAAGTATTTGTAAATGTATAAATGATCTTTTGTTAATCTGTCAAAAATATTAAAATAAGGACCTAAATGTAATATTTAGGGGCCAATTTGGTCTTTATCTCAAAGTTAGGTGCTAAATTAGCTCAAAAAAGTGAAAATGGACTAATTTGACTCTAAAACAAAGTTTAGGGGTCAAATTGACCCTTACTCCTTTAAAGTATAAGAAAATAAATGGTGATTAGGTGAGAAATGTCAGCGAGCGTGATGCAAATGGTCCTTTTTGGGAAATGACTTTTTGAACCAGTTTTCAGCCCTACATATGAAGTTTTCTCTGTGACAGAGAAAGAGCTCTGTTAATTTTGTTCATCTCTATCTGCAACCAAACACGGTCTTGGAGCTGGATTTCTATTTAGAGAACGTACTGTTATTGAGTGTGAGTGTATATATATATATATATATATATCATGTTCACTTGATGATTTTGGTTTCTTCTTTTGTTTATAATTTCTATTAATATTTGAATTAGGGCATTGAAAAATGGGAAACCTACTGGGTAATTTAGTTGGAGAAGTTTCAAATGTTCCTGAGAGTCGCAAAGGCCTTGATAAAGTTTCGTATGTTCCTGAGAGCCGCAAAGGCACTGATACTGGGAAAATTGTGAGTTCTTTTAATTGCTTGTGATTAGTCTTTGCATTTTGATGTGTCTAAATCTGTAAGTGTTTAATGGTGTTATTATTATTTTATAAGCACGAGCCACTGAGGTTGTGGTCTAGTGATCACTTTTCTCTATGTGCATCATGAGCTGAACGGTTTGAATCCTGTTGTTATTAATTTGTGGAATTAATTTCTACCTGATTTAAAAGAGGAGGGCTGCTTGCTTAGCAGATCTAACCTTCCTATTAATAAAAGGAAAATAATCAAATAATAAGCATTTGTTGCTAGAATATAATTCAGTGGTTGCTTACTAGTTTTAGGTTAAAAAGATGATAGTAAGTATAGTTTAACGAACCGATTGTTTCATCCTGATTTAATCACTTGATTCCTTGGAGAAATACAATTAGTGGCTTTTTTATTTTAATCAAATTGTATGATATAAACAGTTTCGTTATCTTTAATGTTGGATTGCTAAAGTTTGTTTGAGGTTGAATGCTTGCTTATGATTCTTGCTAACATAGAGCGATTCAAGGTTTTTTTCAAATATTGCAATACATTGTAGTTGCATTTTTTTTCCCAAATTTCTGGGTTCTTTTTCATTTTACTGCATCACAGTTGCATCATAGTTGCATAGAGTGATTCAAGTTTCCTTGAGGTGGAGCTGTTGTTTTTCTTCAGTTGCATATGCATTTCTATACTTTTTTTTTTCTTTTTCCTACTTTTATTGCTCTGTTGTCACATGTTCTAAGATCCATCAGACCATCATGTAATCACTATTTAACATCGTTTATTTTAGCTATTTCATAATCATTGAAATCTCTTGGTTGAAATGCTTGTCTGGTCTTGTTCTATATATTAATCATATGCTTTGTGCTCTGGTTGTTTATTTATGATGTTAAACATTGATGGTTCATTTGTTCTATTTTTCTTTTAATAATAATGGGTGGGATTAGAAACACAGTGTTATGAACAACAATTGTATGATCTTGTCTCTGGCAGCAAATAGTGTTGAAAGTGGATAAATGTGATGACAGAAAGGCATCAAAGATTATGAAAAGAGCAGTTGGGATGTCAGGTATTTAAATTTTTGTAACTCTCTTTGGTGTAGCTCCCACCTTCTATGCTGACTAAATCAAATGGGAGTGGAGCAATTCTAATTTTGCTTACGCTACTAAGGTTCTTGCCAATACTTAGCGAGTGGGGGATTTTAGAATATGATGTTTTCAAAAAACTGAGTGGCTTCACATTGCACATCTGCAGGCGTTCAGTCAGCCAGCCTTGACAGGAAGGGCAAAATGTTAACAGTTGCAGGGGAGCAAATTGATGCTGTACTTCTTATTGCCAAAATTAGAAAGATATGTTCTGTAGAATTAGTTTCTCTTGATAATGTTCTGGCAGAAAAACAAGGTCTGGTAGAGTCCAAGCAAGAAAGTTCCAAGATCATGGAGCCAGTCAAGCAAGATTTTATCTCTGAGCTTTATGAAGGTAATTTTGATAAAGTACTGCAAATCTTAAATCCACATTTTTGCCAACATTAAAATGTTGCCTGAATTGAAACCTTGAAAGAAAGATCTCTGCACTTGATGATAGAACCTTGCTTTCCTATATTAAAGCATAGCATTTGGCTTCCATCTGCAACCTTTTTCTTTCCCCTTCTATTGTATGTTATAGTTTTCTTGACATTTTTAAGGATTTGTTGTAATTAGGTTCCTCTAAATCTATTGATCAACATTTGAGAAAAGCAACATCATCACATGTCATAGAACCAGAGACCACACAGATTCAGGAGATCCCTGCTCCTAGTCATCAGTACTCAGCTGTAGCAGAGTCTGAGATGTCACTTGAAGATATGATTCAAAATGGAACTGTTGCTATTTCAAAGCTCACTAAGATTGATCGTAGTCTGGACGCAATTGCAGCAATCATTGGAAGTGCAGAAATAAGTAAAATTGGGTTGTATGGAAGAGAAGGTGTTGGGAAAACAACTTTAATAAAAGCCTTTCAGGATCAGCCACTGGTAAGGAATATGTTTGAATGTGTGATTTGGCTTACCCTTCCCAAGGTTTGGAACCTGAAAGAGTTGCAGTTGCAAATCTCAAGGCAGGTGCCTTCAACTGAAAAAATTGATGATGAGCTTATAAACTCAAGGAGACTGTTCAGATTGTTAGAGCACCTGAAGTTTTTGCTAATTCTAGATGATGTTCATCAGTTTGTTAGTCTGGATTTTGTGGGAGTCCCTAAGCCATCCTTTGAAAATGGTAGCAAGATAGTTTTGATGGCAAGGACGGAGCACGTATGTGATGTAATGTCAGTAGACTTGAAGATAAAGCTGGCAGATTTGCTCTCCTGGGAGCTGTTCTGTGAGAATGTTGGTGAAGTAGTCGATTCTGCAAGCATCCAACCACTAGCAAGAGAAATTGTTGATCTCTGTTGCTACTATTCACATCCCATTGTCGTGATGGCAAGGGCATTGAAAGATGAGTCTGATGTTGTTGTTTGGAGCAATGTGCTTGAGACATTGAGATTATTACAACCTTCATCTGAGAAAGAGAAATTAGAAACTCTCATGGTCAATGCCTTAAAATTCTGCTGTGAACGTCTACGAGATGATGCTACTAGAAAATGCCTAAGAAATTGTTCATTTCTTTGTGATAATAACCAGGGGATTTCAAGAGAATTGTTAATACAGAGCTGGGTCTCAACTGGGCTGATTGATGTGAATACTGAAGGCGACAAAATGCTCGATACTCTTATCAGTGCTGATCTGTTGGTGAGCTTTGAAGGTGGACAATTTCTCAAGCTACGATTTGTAGATAATTGTTTATTACGAGATCATATTTTTCCACCCACAGTTTGTGGGTTGTTTCTTATGCGAGGTGGTATGGGATTGATTGAAGCACCTGAGGAGAAAGAGTGGGAAACGTCCAAAGAGATTTACTTAATGGATAATGAACTATCAGAGTTACCTGAGAATTTGAGGTGCCCCATACTCCAAGTGCTGTTCCTACAAAGAAACTTCAGATTGAGAAGGCTACCTCCTTTATTTTTTAATTTTATGCCTCTGCTACAAGTCGTAAACTTGTCGAGAACTCGAATCAAGGCATTGCCTGAATCTCTCTTTGGGTTGACAAACCTTAAAAGGCTCTTTCTAAATCATTGTGATCTTCTGATGACACTGTCTCCTAGAGTTGGCGAACTCAAGCATCTTGAAGTACTTGATCTTGAAGATACACAGATCCTGGATCTACCCAGGGAGGTTTCTAAGCTAACAAATCTAACGTGCTTGGAAGTATCATTTTTGGAACCTGTGAGTTACAATGAAAATTCAGAGCACTCTGGTTCAATGATTCCGCTTGATGTTTTCTGTGCACCATTGAAGTTGGAAGAATTAAATATTGGAGTTAGCCCAGATGATGAGCGATGGAATGCATGTGTGGAAGCTGTTGTTGTTGCTGTCAGTAAATTAGAGACATTAAGATCTCTTAAGTTTTACTTTCCACGGGAGGAACTTTTGAGGCATTTCGACTGGATATGCACACCATTGATAAATACACCATTGTCACATTTCAGATTTTGTGTTGGGCAGGATGTCAAGAAGGTTATATCTCGACTACCTCGTTACGTTGAGTATGAGCTAGAACAGTGGGATAGATGCTTGAAATACACCAATGGCGAAGGTGAATTTGTTCCTACAGAAATTAAGAAGGTACTCGGACATGCAACTGCATTTTTCTTGGAGCGCCATATGACTGTGAGGAACTTATCAGAATTTGGGCTTGATAACATGAAGCAACTTAAATGCTGTGTTGTAGGGGAGTGCAACAAGTTTGAAGCAATCATAGACGGAGAACAGATAGAAACTAGGTCAGGTGG